>WBMZ01009668.1:131528-163468 GCA_013400975.1 Atrichornis clamosus | reverse complement strand
CAGGCTGTGGCCGCCGCGACGCGCTGCGGGCTCGGCAGGTCTGCGGAGGCGAGCGGGCAGCAACAAGCCGCCGCCGGCCGCCCACGGCCCCGCCATGGGAGCCGGGCGCGGGGCGAGCCTTGCCGCTCCGAGCCGCCAGCGGGGCTGAACCCGGAGACAGCGTAGGTACGGAGGGAGAGACGCGTCGCGCCCGGCCACGGGGGAGGTGGCCGGGGTGGGGAAGGGGCTGGCTCGGCTCTCTCCCAGCCCCACCGGGAGCGGGTCGGGCGGCGCTGCCCGTCCCTCTGGAAAGTTTGGGCGGGCGGCGCGGTGCCCCGGCTTCCCCGCGGCGGTGGGGCCGGACCGGGCAGCGCTGCTTGGCGGGCGGAGCGCGGTACCCCGCGGTGCCACCGCCAAGGGCCGGGAAGGCGGGCGGGTGGGCAGATAGAGAGGCTTTTAAATGGCTTTGGGGAGCTGTACCGCGGGGGTGGGGCCGTGCCGGGAGGCTGGAGCGGCATTGCTTGTCGTGGTCGGAGTAGTGTACGTATTTTGGTTTGGGTTTGTTTTTTTTTTTTTTTTTTCCGATTTGGCGTGCAGTGTTTCAGGGAGAGGAGCCGGGAGCGCTGCCGAACTCCTGGAGGGTGTGGGTTAAATGAGCCTCGGCTGCGGAAATTCGGAGCGGCTCTACCTTGCCTTTCGAACACCGGGGAGGAAGAGGTGGTGTTGTGTGCTGGTTTGGGTAGTTCGGAAGGGAAGTATTTTGTGTTTGCTCGCTTTAGTGTGCTTGGTTTTGGTTGTCTGTGACAGAAACGTGCTGACTGGTAGGTATTTAAACAAACCCCAAACCAACATACTTCAGACTGAATAAGAGGTTGATGAAAATCATCGTGTGTGCAGTTAATGAATAGCTCTCAATTGGGTAATTTCTCTTCCGGACCCTGCTGGGTTTTGGGGAGCTCCATTTAATTCATGGGGCGTCCGACTTCTTCACGTGTTGTCATTTGAAAGGCAAAAATAACCCCAAGCGCTCTGGGTTTTGCCTGCACCTGCCTTTGCAAATGCTGACTCCCCGGAGTTGTGCGTGGTTCTCTCTCGGAGCTGAAGACGCCCGGTCCGTGTCCAGAGCCCTGCTATTTATAAGACTTGGCAGAGCGGGGGAGGAGGAGGAGGGATGCAGCACCAGGCTGTTTGCCTTTTGCATGAACTACCGAGGCAGGTTACATATTGTTTGAGATGTTGCATCGGTGGAGGCGAGGCGCGCTGCGGGGGGACAGAAGTGCAGAAGCTGAAGTATTCCTAATCCTTCTTTTCCTAGGCACTGTGGATCTATGAAGCGCTTCCCTCCGATGTGAATGCAGTGTCCCCTGTGGGATGCAGTAGGTGATGCCCAGCTCTACTGCAATGGCAATTGGAGCTCTCTCTAGTTCTCTTCTTGTAACCTGCTGCCTCATGGTTGCCCTCTGTAGCTCCACCATACCCGTACAAAAACTGGCCAAGGCTCAAGACAAACAGGAGATAAAGGCGAGCCAGGAAAAGAGGGATCACACATCTACAAGGGACAGCCAGACAGGTCCAGGAAAAATGAACGAGATCGGCAGGAGCGGAAGGGAGGAGGGTAGCAGGGACTGGAAGAGCAAAGGAAACAGGAACTACTCGAACAAGGAGTCTTGGACTAAGCAAAAGCAGGCTTGGAACAGCCAGGGAACAAGCAGTAAATCTGGGAGCATTCAAGTGCAAGAGCAAAGGGATGCTGCTCCTGAGGAACCTCAGGTGGCTGAAGATTCGTCTCTCCCAGCATCTGTTGCGAGTGTCACTCCCGAGCCTCCAGAGGAGTACGCCTATCCGGACTACCGCGGGAAAGGCTGCGTGGATGAGAGCGGCTTCGTCTATGCCATCGGGGAGAAGTTTGCGCCGGGGCCCTCTGCCTGCCCCTGCCTCTGCACTGAGGAGGGCCCGCTATGTATCCAGCCCGAGTGCCCCAGGCTCCACCCTCGCTGCATCCATGTGGACACCACGCAGTGCTGCCCGCTGTGCAAGGAGAGGAAGAACTACTGCGAGTTCCGAGGGAAAACCTACCAGACCCTAGAGGAGTTCATGGTAAGGACTGCAGCCAAAAGTCATTTTGTAGGTTATTCTCTTGTTTGAAGTGGTTTTATGTTCTTTAACTGCTTTCTCAGAGGGTGTTCTGGGTATTCCCCTCCCCTTTTCATTTTTGTGTTAATAATACTTCTGCAGTCCTGTAAAATATTCCTCTTAAACATGACCTTTCTTGCTCTATGATACTCTAACATTTTTAAACGAGGGGGCTGATCTTTATTAATTCCTTTGGTATTTACAGTAAAAAATGCTACTTGGAAGGATGCTACTTGGTGGTGTTATGGATTTTATGAAAATTTTCAGCAATACATTTGTTTCCTTATTTGACTATTAACTGTTAAACTTCTAACTTGCAGGGATCAAGCAGGGTTTCGTGGACTGACTTCTATTCCTAGTAATCTGTCTGTGATGATCCCTTCTTTTCTAACACTCATTTCTCTTTTTCTTTTTAACTATTTAAGCGGTGCTGCCAAGACTGCATAATGTTTGCTTTCTGAGAATGACTGTGGGCCTTCTTTTTAATAAGAGCATGGTTTGCAGGCTAGATTACAGTGATACTTAAACAAAGGACTTGAAAAGCTTTATGTTCAGGGAAATCCTTTTAGACTAGGGCCTGTTTAGCATTGTTGTGCAAGGTCATTATCATTGAAAATGCAAGTTGTTCCAGTGCAATCAAAAGTTTTGGAGTTGGGGCCAGTGTTCTGGTTGTTTACCTTGTCTTTTTCCATTTAGTATTTTATTGTGATTGAGATCTGTGAGCAGGCTCTAAAAATGACTTGTGAATTTGATTGTGAATGACTGTTAGATACAGGACTGGTGCAAAACCCATTTCTGAACACACCAGAGATTTTTATGCTGAATGTGTTGAGAGGAGTATGAAATCCAGTTCAAGGTCCTAGAAGCTGAGTCCCTCTCAGGATGGAGAAAAAGAAAATGTATTTGTGAAGTCTGTAAATAAATTGTCACTTCTGCTCTCTGTGGTATTTACATGTTTGTGGAAACTTAACTTTGTTTCATAGTGCCTTTTCATGTTCTTCAACTTACGGAAAAATAAATAAATAAAGGAGAAGAACCACTTTCTCCATAACAAATAGCAGTGTTTCCCTTTGCTGTATTTAGTCAGTAATGTGTGGAGCACTGGTGAATTTCAAAGCATGGCAGAGAACATTGTATCATCCTCCCTTTTTCCATGTCACCCTCAAGGCTTGTATTCAACTTCAGGGTGGCAATTTTCTACTTAAGAGGGAGCAGCTACTTTGACAGCAGCTAGTTGGTGTGACCTTTTCAGACGTGGCTTGTGAGATCCTTCCTTTTCCAGCAAACTTAATTCTTGAGAGGTAGACAAAAGACGAGGCTTCTGCATACATTCTCCATAGGTCAGAGTTTTAAAGGCTTCTCCCCACTCTTCATTTACACTCTTCTACAGAGTTCCATTTCTAAGCCTTTTTATATAGTGGTATTGTATTAATGACTGTAAAGCAAGCCCAAAATACTGTGTTAAATGTGTAGTGAGTGTAGAACCTTAATGCTCCCTGGTACATTTTAATATAGCTGGCAGCATTGGTGAAAAGGGAGTTTTGAACAGTGACATTTT
Source organism: Atrichornis clamosus (assembly GCA_013400975.1). Lineage (NCBI taxonomy): Eukaryota > Metazoa > Chordata > Aves > Passeriformes > Menuridae > Atrichornis > Atrichornis clamosus. Next base: position 159,798 of record WBMZ01009668.1, on the reverse strand, counting down.
CAGAAATGTGCTGAAACTATTTTGGCTTTCAGCCTTCTTTTTAACCCCATTCAGCTTTCAGCCCTTGTCTTCATACCTTATTCTAATGCAGCATTGGTTCCCTTACCACTTTGTTTTAGCCAGCTTTGGAAACACAAGTGAGAAGGGATGTCTGCTCAGGACGAGCAAGGAAAATTATTGACACTGTTAGGCAGTGGAACTACAGCCTGATTATTTTCCTGTGTTTGAACCTTGGGTTTTAGTTAAGCTTCAGTGTTGGTTCCAATATTGTGAGCACCAGCTGTAAATGCAGCTGTTTGCCCAGGCCACTGCAATCAGTGGAGTTGTTTGCTTACATGAGGTGGAGATGTAGTCAGGTTGCTGCTGCTCAGTGGGAGCAATTGCAAAATGCAAGTAATTGCACACCATTTCAAACGTAATTCTGTGAGTCTAAAGTTGATGGTCTTAGGTTACAAATATGCTATGTCTTGATTAAGGTCAGGGAAGGAGTTATAAATGGATAGTGATCTGATTGTTCTCTGTGTCTGCTCGTACTATTTGTGGGGAAGAGTACTAGACATCACTGAGGGAAGAAAACGGTGACCTTCTAACGTGTAAGTGATATTATTTGCACAAACATTTATGTATAGATGTGTAGTTATGCATGCAAGTTTGGGAGTCTGCTTATATAAAATTCTGTATGGCTTGGCATGGCAAAAAATTGCCCTGACTGGAGCCAGAAGCTGAGTGTGAAGCCAGGGAATGGGAGGCTTGATGTGTTTCTTCTTTGATTTGCAGTCTGTCCTTCAGACTTTTCTTGTGTGTATATCTATCCATGCATTTTTCTGTTTTGAAAAAGGATGTGGATGTCAAAATAAAACACAACTTGGATGTAGAGGAACGATGAGGTCTCATAAAGCTGTTTCCATCATCACCCCGCTGGTCACCTGTGGGTATTGTGAGGCGGAATAGCAAAGTGATCACAGCATCCCTATGAGTGGAACTGGTAGCAAAAGCTGGTGAAATGCAATGAGGATTAAGTTCTGCACTGAAGCTGGAGAATTCTAAGCACATGATCCAAATATTACAAGTAAAATTTGAAAATGAAGGCAGATGTATAAAGTCATAGCCTTACAAGAACCATGAATTATCTTCAGAAGTGCACTGTTTTGGAAAAGATCTATATTTTTGAAAGTTGTTGCTTTATGTCTTTTAGAATTTCCTTGCTACCACAAATTCTATTTTTTGTGGATAAGTTACTTGGAAATCTGGACATCAGCAAATCCAAATGAATTTTGAAAGATCTGTGGTATTTTGAAGGCACAGAGGAGTAAAAGCATGGTTGGTATGTTTTTTATTGTCAGTGTAACCCCATTCATGTTCTCCTGAATTGTGTAAGTGGCAAGAAAATATTAGTAAAAATTCCAGTGCAAAGGGAAATAAGTTTGGGATTCCAACTGATTTTTTGTTTCTTTTAATTTAGGTGTGTTCAAGGCTCAAGGAAACAAATGTAGATTGTATATATATGGGTTTTTTAATTTGGCTTTTTTGTTGATTTAGTTTGATGTCTTTTTTTTAGTAAATAAAGTTTGACATATGGAAGGGGAAGGCTCAGTTTACTTTGAACTAGAACTTCAATGAGTACAAATGATTTATCACTTTGTAATTATGACAATTTACACTAAGCTGCTGGATAAACCTACTACACTTACTAAGCTACAGCTTTCTTCACACTCCACTAGTGGAAAACGTAGCATTTTACACAGTTGTGAATTTGCTTTTTTTACAGTGTCTGCAACTCTATTTATACTTTTGCTCATAAACTTCCCTTTAAACAATTCTAAAGTAGAGGGGTTTACCATCTCTATTTTCTGCAGGTTTTATGGCTGCCTGGTGAATACATAAGACTTCTGTTGCCTCTTGTTGTCTTCCTGCAAGTTTTTGCATAGGCAGAACTACTGCTGCTCTAGAGTTAATAGCTTCTTCTGTAGACCATGGAGACATGGTATCATTAGTCTTCAGAGGGAGGCTGATAGGTGGTATTATTTCCAGTCCGGCCTGGTTATGTCAGAAGTGCTGAGCGCGACTGCTGCTGGGCTGGTCGTTCCCCAAAGGAACAGTGGGATTCTTCTTGCACTGACTGCCACTAGGAATTGCTCTACAGGAAATATGCTTACGTTGCATGAATAGAGGAGAGGAAATGAAGGACCAAATATGTCTTTTCATTTTGATCTATTTAGCTGCTGTTACATGCACGTGCTGTCTCACTGTCTCTCTCTCTAGTGATGATTGTGTCTCCACGTATTAAGCTGCCATTAAGGTGCAGTAAGTGGGGTTTTCCTGTAGTTCCTGCTGTATTCTGATGGTATATAAAAAGCAATACACTGTTGTTTAGTCCAACAGATAACGGCTGACACTTAATACCATTTTAGCAGCCACTGTGGTTTACTTACATGCTTGAAAAGAGCTTTGGAGAAATAAGCACTTGGAGACCCTCCTTATCTCTGCTACCATTACTCAGATTGTTGGGTTGTACGGATGACAGTACTTACCAAGGGCATACTATAAGTATTCCCCTGAAACCTCATGATCTATTACACTAGAAGTGTATTCATTATTGCAGTATCCCATGAACAGAGTACTCTGTTCGTGAAAGATGTAGTCTTCAGGTGTATGTGCTGTATAGGACAGAAATGTGTATTATGAATCATTAGATAAAGATTAGATCAATTTTGTTTCTCAATCAGTAGTACTTTCAGTGCTTCATTAAATGGCTTCTTTTTCTAAGAATTTTAGGCTTGTCAAATTTGGAAATCTAGTAAACCTATTTAATTAGAATATGCTTAAATTTTACAGATGAGAGATTTTAGGAATAACATCTGTGTGCTGCCTTGTTTCCTGATTGTCATCAGATACTCTAGTTTTTACACCACTTCCAATATTGAATGGCACAACTACTAAGCAGTGTCCTGGGATAAGGAATATCTCTTGTAGCTACTGGTCTCATTGAACTTTGATAGTTGGCAAATTTGCATCTTTTCCAAGTCATGGCAAGAAGTGTTAAAATTGATTGAAATCTGTAGGTTTGCCTTGTTGATCCTGGTCAATGGAGTTGAGTTCTGGTATTTTGATCAAGTAGGATCACTTAAAAAATAATTTTTAAAAAGTAAAGATCAGTCCTCCTTAAAACCGTCATTTTTATAATTTAGTAAGTATTGTTTCTGGATATAACTCTATAAGGAAGGATTCTTATTATAGACTTGATACTTAGGAGCTCAAGTTTGCTGACACTCAAAACTTCACACGTGGTTCAAGTGATTACATGAGATACTTGAGCCTTTAAGCTGTGAGCACTGAGTCAGAAACCTCATGTGCTAACACTCCAGGTCTGGAAGTGAACATGGCAGTTGATAAACAATTACAGGACAAAGTTGTTGTCCCAGTGTCAACAATAAAGATCTGCTGTACTGGGCTGTCAGCCTCTGTGTAGGATTTTATAAATGTACACTGTGGTGCTATCCTTGGTAGAGTGTAAAGGAAAGAGAAAACACAAAGTGAGTAGCTAGCAAAGGAATCCTGAAGTAAATAACAGTAATAAAAGCAGAAAGCAACAGAGCAAGAGACCCTATTTAGACTTTCTAAGCAGAGGGGAGGGTGTGAAAGATATGTGAGTGCATAAGCAAATAATAGCCTTGGCAGGTGGGAAGGGAAGTAGCAAAGCATGAATGAGCATTTAGTTGGAGATGATGCTGTGCAAGCATCAGCATGTTTGAACTTTGGAAGTGAGATGGATGTGAGAGGCAAGCAAGCAGAGAATGGATTTGAGGAAAAAAATGTGATGGGCTGCCTAAAAATTAGGGAGAAGAAGCAGATGATCTGCAAGTTAGACATCTGGGAGTGTCTTCATAGAGAATAATTATTTTCTTTCTTTTTTAGATTTTCTTTTCTGCTCTTATTGGAGAAATGCAATGGGTGGTTGTTGCATCAGCTGGAATCGGGACTGAAAAAGGGTCCATAAAAAGAACAACCTCCTCCTTAAGTAGACCAGTAATCTGCACAGATTACAGATTTAGAGGATCACTAATAATAATGTTCAGCTGCATTTTCATCCTGTGTTCTGAGCATGGGTACCCCTGTGGTTTTTTGGAGCACAGCAGTGAGATTTACAGTATACCATTTTTTGCTCTTCACATCCTTGCTTCCCTTTATCTCCAGCTCCTTGTGTGGTATGTCAGCAATGCCACGTGATGTGCCTGGTCAGGAATGCTGAAGAGAACAGCTGGAACTGTACATGTGTCAAATGCAAACATTTCAAAGTCCATTTTTTACTAAAGACAGTCTTGCTACTGTTTTGTTTGGAATTCATATTTTTGAAGTAGGTCATTCAAGTAACTACCTCATGGTATTCCTATTTTGTAAGACTTCTTCAGACCCAGTAACATTTCACTAGGTAGGAAGGATTACCTTTATTTTCCTTCACCCCTTTCTTTGAATTGCAATTTCTTTTCAGAAAGTTACGCATATTAGAAGAATGGTTCAAATACAATTAACCTATGGGAAATAACTGAATTCAAAAGGATGTTTTTTTCCTGACTTCTCTTTGAAAAATATAATTTTCAATAAAATGTAACTTTGTGCTACCAAAATGCTTTCAAACCTGGAAAAATTACAGTAAGGGTTATCGTTAAAAGAAGTTTCTTATTTCATTTAGCAAAGCTTTTCTTCTTAAAATACAATATTTTTCTCTAAATTATTTTTTGAACCTCTAACAGAATTAAACTAGATTATGAACTTAATTTTCAGAAAGTTCATTAGAAATGCAGTAAGAAAGGTTTTATTTGTATTAAAAGTCTGCACTGTTCTTGTTTTCACCATCCCTTTGACTTTCCCATTTGATGCATAAGCTCAGAGCAGAACCTGTTTGGGTTTTTACTTTTCTGCTGTGGTTCTGTAATTTTGCAGGAGTCCAGGTTTGCTCTCTGCATTATTTAGACTGCGAAACCCATTTGTTTTAAAGTGGAGAGGAAAAAGATGTGAAGGAAAGAAGAGCGCAGATGAGAAGGTGGGCATTGCACGCTCCAGGAGCGCATTAGGTGGAGGAATTAAAAGGCGGCTGGGTTTGTGTTTCAGGTTTCTCCGTGTGAGAAGTGTCGCTGCGAAGCCAATGGTGAGGTGCTGTGCACGGTGTCAGCCTGTCCCCAGACCGAGTGCGTGGATCCCGTGTACGAGCCCGACCAGTGCTGTCCTATCTGCAAAAATGGTGAGTGACGGCTGCAAAACTAGAAGGGGAACTCTGTTGGAGAAATCCTTGTTGTTCTGTTCTGGGTTTGAAAAATAATTCACATATTTTTCTTTTGCCTCAAATGGAGATGGAGAAGAGTTGCGTGTGGTTTGTGTAATCCTGTTGTGAGGAATGAGATCTCCCTTGATTGCGATGGACTCAATTATGACCTTAGGGGAATTTTGTTACCCAGGAGACAGTTAGGATGTTAATACCAACTATTCATGTGGCTACTGGATGTAAAATTTGCAGAAACACATTGTGGCTATATTTTTTATGGGCACACAAAATGGAACTCAGACTCTTCATGTTATCCACCTTTCAACATGAGCAGGAAAAGCCACTTTTGTTCTCCATTCACATTTGTTCCCCTTTCAGAGATTCTTCTCCTTTTTTAGGTTTGTTTTTTTTTTTTTTTTTTTACTTAAGGAAAATCAAATGTACCTTATTGAGCTCATCTAATTTTCATAACTAAATGAATTAAACTCCCAAGTTTAATTGAATATTTTTTGTAACTAAATCAGACAGAAAGCCTCTCTACTTCCAGCAAGGGCTTGCATTAGATCAAAGTCTTAGTCTATTTAGAGGAAAAAAATTACATGACATACTAGCTCATCACTTATAAAGTAGAAATGATAATTTATTAATAGAAATGAAAGCTGCAAAATCTCAAATGAAATTATATTTAAAATTAAAAAAGACATTTCGAAATGTTCAGATAATGTGCAGACATCTATTATTTCTCTTGAATAGGTAGGTTTCATTACATTAGCTTAAACAAACTGATTAAAATTGTGGAAGAGTTGGGGGAGGAGAGAGTGTACTGCATATGGTTTCCACAAATTCAACAGTAGATGATAAGGGATTGTTAATTGCATTGGAGGAGTTTCATTTGTATGGGTATAAAAGTAATTGCTTCACATCCCATAATTGGTTGTTACAACCCTGAAGGAATTTGTTCTTGGCTGTACAGCTTAAGGGCACTCTTGTTTTTGGAGATGAGGACAGGCATTTTTCGAGGCATTTAGGGACAGTTCCTGAGAAAGCCTGAATTTGGAAGCTGGTGATGTGATTGCTAGTAAGTCTGAAGGATCCTTTAGTACTTTTTTGGTGGCACGAACCTTGCTGATGTGGTCACAGGCTTTTTGTGTGCTCTGCTGCAGTTCCCCTGATCAAAGTGACTTTTAGCAGGCAAAAGGTCTGTTTTCAGTATCAGGGATGGAGTTACAAGCATAATACCTTAAGTCTCTGTAGTCTTTCCCTCTGAATTTGTCCAGTGGTCTTAACACTGTTTGGATCTGGACTGACTTTCCATCAGCACACATTCTCCCAGAAGCAGCAATGTAATGCAGTGGCAATCTCCCAGTGATGGCTCTCCCTTGGATAAAAGTGGTGCAGCAGTGCAGGTCTAGGCTTGGCTGTTCACATAGATTGCCTGACATGTTTCCCAGAAATGGGGCCTCTTTAAAAAATTGTACATAAAACATGCCTTTTGTTGCGAGGAAGCTGCCTTTTCTCAGAGCATTAAAGCTGTTTTACCTGAGTTCTGCCTGCAAGTAAAGGGTGGTCTTGTCCTCACCCTCTGAATCCCCAATATTACTTGCATATTTCTCGTGTACAACTCTGAGCTGGCATCTCTGACCCAGTTTCAGACCAAGGTGACCACAGCTGCCTGTTTGCAGTGAGCTGTACTGTCACTTCTCTGCATGTCAGAGAACCAACAGTGGCTTTCCTTGTTAGCTTTTAGATGAAGAAGTAAGCCATTAGCAATAATAACAAAACCAAGATAGTTCAGAAGAAGCTCAACTTTTCTGGTTCAGCAGCTTCGGTGTAGTATCATGAAGAAACTTCTCAGGAAACCTCTCCACCTGGGGAGTGCGTTTTAAAAAAAATGGGCTGTTTGCTTTTTTTAAAGCTTATTTTAAAGCATGAGACATGTGCAGTTCTCAAAGAACTTCAGTGAATTGCTGAATGTTTTTAATTAGATTGGAGCAAAAGCCTACTGAGCAGGAAAACCCAGCCTGCCTCATCCTCTCATTTTCAAGCCTGCTGGAACAAATGTGCTGTGAATGTGAGTTGGAGAAACAATCATCGTGTTGTGCTTCAGGGTTGATTGTTACAGCGATGACATCCATGGCATCATGTTAGTGACCCCAAAGAGCTTTGGATGATGTACGGGGAGCTCAGTCGTATAACCTGAATGGTGGAAAAGGTGGAGCCATAGATGAAAAGCATGCAAGTGAGGTAACTGCTGTCATGATCTGCAGTGGAGCAAGAAGGGATGGGAGGTGAAGTTTGGGTTCTCTACATTTACCAGCATTTGTGTGTTAAAAATGCACACAATCAAACTGATTTCCCTCCCTTTCCTGACACTTCTTAACGTGCAACACCTTCCTAACTTGCCTGGTCTGCAGATTGCTGGTAGTGAACCAATAGTGAGAGCTGAGCAAAACCCTCTGTCACTAGTAAGACCATGTACAAATGCCTGATTTAGAATTACGGAGGAGATCTAGTGAAAGCTAGACTGTTAGAAGTTAATGAATTCAGTGTCTTGACAGGTGTGAGACACTGTGCCTTATCTGTTGTGGGAAGGAGGGTATGTAGTTGACTTCTCCAACCTGTTTCCACAAAATTGCTGGCAACCCTTAGTAGGAGGAATGGATATATAACTGTGCATCAGGCTTACACAACTGTGCATGTGTGTAGGTACAGGCTAGCTTCGAATGTAAGAAGTAGTGAATGAAAAACTAGCAGAATTAAAGAATAGTTGTGTGTGTAGTGTTTAATAATCTTTATTATCACATCCTGACTTTCAGAAAGAAGCCTGGATACTTCCATAGACTAAGATGTTATTTTCTCCTTTGTGGGCAGGGACCAGGAGTACTTTAAAGAAACATTTGCTCTGAAAAGTAGTATGTAGAAGGGACAAAATGTGACACCTCACTGAGAAGATCTTGGATTTAGGGGAATTTTCATGCTTTTTATGTCTCAAGTCACTGTAACTGAGGGAGCTGGTTTCTGTTTATCTTATATAAATTCCCTGAAAGGAAGCAGGTTGAGGACAGAGGGGAATAGTGGATTGACACATTGAGCTTCATGCTTTTGGTAACCATCAGTACCAGCAAAAAGAAAAAACGTCCAGAAAATTAAATCCGACTTTAGAAAGTTTCATCAAGTAACAGGTGCCCAGTTCAGATCTCTATCTCGCTTTACAGTATTAGCACTGTAGTTACTTTGTGGAAGCCATCCCAGTTCACAGCGATATCAATTAGCTTAGATTCAGGTACAGACATTTTTACAATTCGTACAGAGTTAAAGGTAAAGATAATGGGCATACAATTACCCTTTTATTGGGAAAAGGCTGGGCACTTGTCTCTGATGCATTTGGGGCCATGGGAGGGGATGGGGAGTAATACCGGTAGTGAATTATCTTGCTCTAGATTAAATTACCTTGGCTGTGTGTTCCACTTCTGTTCCCAGCATTAGAGCCCTAATAGGCATACACAGCTGAATTCTGCTTTGCCTGAAGCCTGCAGCCATGGAGCAGCCGATGGAGTCAAGGGTGGCCCTACTGCTAGTGTCTTTGCAGGAAGATGAGATTAAACCCTCAACCCACATGGAGCCTGAGGGGAAGTCGTGGTTGCCAGACCAAAAAACATTTTGATCTAAGGTCCCCAAGAGATTTTTATTTCATTATATGGCTGAAAGATTGCCCCAGATAAGATGAATCAGATCCTGTTGCCTTCCTAGCATCTGTTTGTCAGTGTTGTTTCCCCGTCTGTAGGAGGGAGAGCTGAGCTTCTCCTTTCGGCAAAGGCTCACAGCTGCACAGGCAAAAGTAAAAACGCTGATGCCCAGAGGGCCAAGTGTGTTCTCAGGGCTGTAACATTTACAGGAGATGTCTATTCTCACTGGCTGTGCAATAGAGAGACTTTACTCTGGTTGCAGTCATTTCAGGTGCCTTAGGTGGAATGAGTCAGGACCTTATTTGATATTTGGGTTCATAGTTATGGTTGAAATACATGCATCATTTGGTTGGAATGATTGCTACTAGTGAGGTGCAGGTGTAACGTGCCGTGGCCAGGAAGGGGGAGTGGTGATGGTTTTGTATCCCTGTGCTGTGGGGTTGACTCACTGACACTTGCTTTGGTACCTTTCTGTACAATTACAGTGTTTAGGCACAAGGTGACTTGAGAGTGCTTCTAAATGGCAAGTGGGGATCTCCATCTGTGAGGAGCTCTCAAGGGAGCAAAACCCTGGTAATGGCTGGCTGAGCTGCTGTCCCCTTTTGCTACTCTTTGTACAACCAGACTGTCTCACTTTGGGACGCAACTCTGTTAAAAAAATGGTGCTGGTCACAGCAGTACTGTTGCCCCTGTCATCCCTCTAAAATCCAGGTGGAGAGAGGCTGTGTTGGGCTGAGAGACCTGTCTGGCCTTAAAAAAGGATGAGGATGTTTATTCTGGGCAGATAAAGGGAAGCTGCACCTTGGCAGCTCTCAGATGAACTGGCTGTTTGCTCTTCCCTGCAGCCCCACTTTTGCTCAAGCACCGTGGAGAATCTGACCTGTAAAATTTAATGTCCTTCTGCAGTATGTTTAAATTAAATATGATATGACCTTGACCATAAATGCCTTAATCTCATCAATGAAGAAAGTATCATCATGCTGTCCAGGTAGAGGTCTAGGCAGGACTATCACAAACATCAGGAATGTAACTGCTGTAAAATTTAAGTAATCAGTGCCTTTGATTGTCCTCTCTTTCTCTTGCTATTGTCATTTTAAACACCTTTTCCAGTCATGCTTCGGCGGCTAATTTATATATAGCAAATGAGATCCAAAAGTTTTAAAGTCTGAGAGTGGTTTCTTCAGCCTACATTACAAGGAGGGGATCAAATCTGATGGTCATGGTGGTCTCTTCTAGATGTAAAAATGTAGGTGTCATAAATTGATAGTAAATTCTAGTTGATAAGATTGAAACAGTATTTCATTTATATAAAAGAGTGTACATTAAAAAGTAATAACCTAATGAAGCAATCCTTTCAAACTAATCCCAGTTCCACCCACACAGTATGCACCAATGTGATTTGTTCCCTTCTAATATGTTTACTTCAGACATTTGAATGCTTGTGTATGCAGGGGAACATTTGTTCCATGTTTGTGTGCATGAGTCGCTTAGCAAAAACTTCTGCACAGACTCTCCACTTTAATAGACTGTATTTCACACAATGATTTATAATACGGGACTCTTAACCAGGAAATATTAATATTCTAGGGGGAGTGAATGTTTCAGGGAGGAAAACACCATTAAAGTTGCACGAACAGCTGTATGTGATTAAAATTGCCTGGTGAATATGCAGGTAGGTTGAAAAACTGTAGCAGATATTTTGGCAGCCATTTACTGAAAACAAATAACAGACTTGCTTCTTTTTGGCTGCATTGGGTGTTTAAAGTGGCTTCCAAATCTGGTAGGTGAAGTTGGTGAACTAGTTGTAGTAGTTTTTATTCTTGATTTCTGCTGTTGATCAAGTTGAGAGGAAGTTTAGTGTGTGTCATCTTATTTCAAGGAATTCCTTTAAACTCATTTCATCTCTCTGCTTACTTTCTCACTTTCTCTCTCTACTGTGGAAAAGTTGGTGGCTACCTAAGCTATGTGTGCTTCCTCTGCAGAAATCACAGAATTTTATTCTTGTGCCATTTTTTCCACTTAGATCCAAACCTGTTTAAATGTGCATGAATCAGCACTGCAAAGTGTGCTGAGCAAAACCTTATTTCAAAACCACACAGGCCTTGTTGTTTCCAGCTCTCATATATGTGCATACGTGCACACAGATAGATGATCCATTGCTGGCACCATTCATGTTCAACTGGCTAAGTAGTGGTAGGTGGTGTTATTTCCTCTACAGGTATTTATTTAGCATATAAGTTATGTTGAATTCCAGGGTATACGATTATTTTCCTAAATATCAAAACACATCAGAGGGTGACAAGGATCTGTCTGAAGATATGGCAAAAGTATTGAGCTATTCTGAGCCTAGATCAGTTACAAGGACAATTTGATTTATACAGTGTATGTGTGTTTATTGCCTATAAATACTGTGTGCATTCTTTTTTTCACCAAGAGGCCAAAATGCTCTCAGTTGGGAGTTCTGCTGTCAAAGGGCAGCAGTAACTTCCACGGAGTTTATAATGTTCTATCATTTTGCTCAGATACGTGAGGACAATCAGAAATTATACTAACCTTGGTATTCGAAGTGGTACTTTATGCGTGTAGGAAGATGTAGAAAAGCCTATTAAAGCAGTGTATACTGTAACGTTTTCAGAACTCATTTTGCAATATTTTCTCATTACAGTGAGCCTAAAAAGCATTTCTTCAGCAGTCAATTTTTTTCCTTTTACCTGATATTGCAGTCTTAACTCATATATTACAGCTGAATTCTGCTGTATCAGTCCACTTTCATGGCAACTGCTTGCAGGGCATGTCAATTTACTGTGGGTTGAAGCAAAAGTTGATGATGATGTACCCCAAACCGTTGTTTAGTGGTGATGGTCCCAGGTGAGTGTGGAAAACAAACCACCAGTTTCTCCTGGTGATCAGAATTTCCGTGTGTCACAGCTACTTGGGTTCTTAAAAGGTGTTTTGTGTCAGCCTCAGGAGCAGAAAGATGAACGTGCTTACCGTGCTGATAGAAAAAGAAGAAACACTGAAATCCTGGGATAGGAGAAGATAACTTTCCTAGCAACTTTCATGTGTCTGATGTACCTTTTTGCTACAGCAGTTTCAGTTATCTGCTGTCCTGTGTAGTTCTGGATGCTGATTAGGGTTCAGACAGGAAAGTGTCTTTGTGCCAATATCCACCAGGGTATTGGAGTAAACAGTGTGCTATTGCTTGATTTGTCTTTCCTGACATCTTCTCTGTTACATAGAGCTGAGCTGCATTTTGGGATTTGCTTGTTTTCTAGCAAAACAACTAGCCCATGCTCCCCAAAATGAAGTCATCAGTTGGTTTGCATTTTTGTTTACTTGCTTATTCTGTATTAAGTTCTTCATATAAGAATTTCCTGAATTTATACTGCAGTTTCATTTACACACATGTGGAGATAGGTGAGATGTTCAAAGAAAAAATAATAGAACCCAGATCTCACATTGTGGCCCCCTCCTGCTCCACACACTGCCCCCAGCATTCGTTCTTGGCTGTTCAAAGAAAACAAACATTAAGGGAGTTGCTTTTTCTCCTGCATCCAGTATTTCTTTTTATGTTGTTCATTAGGAGAAAATGTGTTAATTTTGCCCCCCCATTCTGCTGTTGGATGTCTATTTTAATTTTGTATGTGTCACTAGCTGAAATTGTGGCAAGCATTTGTGGGGCATGTGGGATTCCCAGGTCTGAAATACTTGTGTGCATCTCGCTGTATGCTGCGTCCTTGGAATAATACTCCCTATCAGTAAAACACTATACTATTTGATTAAATTGTGAGCTCTTAGATTCTGAAACCCTATCTTGCTCCAGATTGAGTTACCCTGGGTTAATTAATTAGCCAGTGTGATCTGAGCTATTGTCACTGCCCACGTGAGCTCTTAGTTGTGTTCTCTGCAGATAATCCTGTTTGTAAATAGAAACTGCTTACAGCTAGGTGCTACAGTAATAGGTCTACACAGCTGATTAGTATTTTGTGATGTGATCAAAAGGAACAATGAAGAAAGATACACACCTTGTGCATTTTGCTTTATGTTCTTTTGCATTTTTTCATTGCTATTTTATTATGTTAAATGAGGCATCCAAGAGTTTGCTTGGCTGTGAGGGGAAATGGAGGCTTATATTAAGGTGCTGTGGTATGTTAGTATATGTCTCTCATATAAGAACAGTCGCCCTCTGATAAATGATATAATCAAAATCTCCTTTACTTGTAAGTGCAGTGTAATTTTCTCTGCTTATTTTTTCATAGGAAGGTGAGGTTTAGGCATTAAGGCAGATGTGAATTGATCCAAGTGACTTACTCGTTGATGGAAACAGGGAATTAGCTGATTCCATTAAATTTCATTTGCTTCACACTTTGCTTTTCTATAGTCGAGCTTTGCAATCACAATGGCCTTCCCATGCAGTGCAGGATTGCTAATGCCAGGTTTGGCTTAACTCAACATAACTGCTCTTTCTTTTTAGTTTGTCATAGGTCTTAGGTTGGTCATGAGCATGACAGCAATCTCAGAACTGTTCTTCTAGTCCTGCTTGAGCTGTATTTGTAAATGAAGTCAAAATCTGATGAAGAACAGGAAACCCTGTTTCCTCTCCTGCCATGAGCTTGACCAGAGGCTGACTTGGAGACCTCTGCCAGTGTTTGGAAAAGGGTTTTGAAGGAAGAGAAGTGATGGGGGAGAGACTAAAATCTTCTAATATTTTTTATTAATATTTGTAAAATTGCAGTGCTAGTTTTTCTTGTTGCTTTAAGTAGCATCTTACTGTTTCAAACTGCTGCACTGGGGATCTCCCCTGCGTTGTGTGCTGTGAGAGTCCTGAATTAAGTCCCTGGTGATTACCTTTGCCCAGCAGGTCTAACATCTTTATCAGCTGGAGACTTAAGTGCTTTCCTAATTTAAAACCTTGATCTTTAAGGTGTAAGGAGCTTTTACTTTGTGAACCTTTGGACTGCTTCCATGGGGGTAATTATGCATGCAGTTTTGTTTTCTTGAGTGTGTTCAGCTGTACAGCAGCAGTGATTAAAAAAAACCCCAAAACCTGAAAAAGAAAATAACACACTTTAAGTAATTCCTTACCTTCACCAGCACAGTTACCATAACGATTAGCATTTCAAAGCTGATAGGCAATCAAAAACTTTGATTGCTATTTTCATTTAGGAAAACTCTGTAATTTGGTTTGGTTGTTTTTTTGTTTTTTGGGTTTTTTGCTGCCTACACTGGTGCTTGTTAAATTTTCATTAGATGAATGACTTCCTACTGGTAAACATTACTTTCTTCTAAATGCCCTGTTCTTTTGCTGAGTCTTCAACTCCATCTGCTTATTTGTGTGCTGGTAGCCCCTGGACAGGGGCCCATTAAAAAACTGCATGCATAAATTCTACTTACCTTACAGTCTTGTAGATAGATGATGAGTGTTTTTTCTCCAGCATCGTTTCTTCTTGTTATTGCACACTGGTTACTGACCACCTTTCTTCGAAGTACTTGCAAGCAGCAAGTCACACACTGTTGATTACCTATGGAAAAGATAACTGTATCTTCCCTGTGTGCTCATCCAACATGTGATTTAATTTTTTTCTCTTTTCAAGTGGAATTGATCAGATGGAGCAGTGGCAAGAAGAAAAGAACAAGCAATGCATTGTAACAGGATTCAAAATACTATTTGGTGAATAGCATTGAATAAAGAAGATCTATATCCATTCAATTGCTTTTGGGCCTCCTGTGTTTCAAATACTAGCAGTGTTATCTCCTTTCTCAAAGGTAGTTTCACTGAAGTGTGGTGTTAATTGCTTTCTCCAGAAAAAGTAAAGTTATTACTTGTTATGCTCCAAAATAGTTCCTATTCCTTTCTGGTAGTATGATGTCCAACCTTCTGGAACATTTTGAATTCAAAAGGGAAATCACTGAATAAGCTGGACAGTTTTGGGGCAGATGTGCAAATAATGAGTTCTGTTAAAGACAGAGGAGGAAGAAGGAGTAGTGGCTATTATAATATCTTATGAAGCCAAGCAACGAGGCAGCACAATGGTAAATGAAATTCAGCAAAAATATGTTAAGTAGTGAAAGAAATTTCTTGGGTATTTTGATGACCTTTTGTTAAGATTTCTGCCAAGTGGTTTTATTTAAATATCAGTGTGAAATACTGTATGTAAACATCTATCAGGTTTCATTACAAAGGCTTGCATTTATTAGAAGTACGCTATTATTTAAAGACTGGTTCCTCCCACCTGGTTTGTATAATTGTCCATGTTTGCTGAGCAAGAAGAAGTTGCAGAAGTACAGAGAAGAGCAGCAAGAATAGCTGAATATTCCACTGTGAGAATAGGTGAGGTCTCTAGTAGTGATTGCACATGAATTAAAAATCATGTGATTAAGTGTAGTATCGGGGAGTGGGTTAGTACCAATGAAAATCTTCTCTGTGCTCACAATACAAGTCAAGGGAGAAGCAGGAAAATCAAGAGGCAGTGTAGATAAGGTCGTTAAGGCACCATGTAATTAACCCATGAACACACAGCAGAAGATAGGTCTGATACACAGTTTCCTAGGATTAGAATAAAGATCATGTCTTTGATAGAAGGAATAAAATACCTTAACCTAGCTACATTGAAACTGCCTGGGGTGACATGCTGTAGAGTCTGGTAGAAACCTGTTCATTTTCACGTGAACAGAAATGTAGCATTGTTTTCTACTGTCCACATCTGACAATTTCCCTTTTGAACTGCTTCTTTTTAAAGTATGTCACAGAAAAACGGTTGGGCTATCTTGACTATAGCCCAGCCAAACCCATCCTGGAAGTGTGTGTACTTTCTTGTTAAGGCAAGAATACAGACCTAATGAAGAGATCTTAAAACAGCAGCAGTCCTTTTCACAGAGGACCATCGCACAATCACTGTGTTGCGTGCTGGGCCACAACAGCACATTACTCAGTGCATGTAGGTGAGGGAGATGAGACCTAATGAGGATGCCTTTTGGCATGGTCTGCTTTCAGCTATTCTATCAACCTTTATTTAAATAACCTAAAGGCCAGTCACCCATAAGCTGCTTGTGTAATAGCTGTCCATGCTGTCTAAGAATTCTGAGATCGGTCAAAGGACTCTCTGTAGTTATAATTCATGCGTGTTTAACAGAATCTACTGAAGAACTAATGAGGAAAAAAAGGCTCAGAAGCAAACAAATTATAGCAGTTTATGGAGTTATTTATTATGTCGATGTGATACAGAATGTGCCACCCCACAATGAAAACTAATTATTTTCTGGCCACGGCAGCTTGCTAGCTTGATATTTTGTTAATGAACGGATTAGATGGAGCTTTGACAGCCACTAACATGAGCGAATGATTGTTTTTAGGACCGCTTTGTGCTGATGTCCAAGCTAGGTGATGATTATGACAAGTTAGAGGCAATTCTGCATTCATTATTTAGCCTCTGCCCCCGCTTTCTCTCTCCCCTCCACTCTTTCCCTACAACCTTCTTAGATAATTAAATCTAATTATACATGTACATCCCTAAGCACTCATACATACAGCTGGAATACATGAGGATATCCTCATTTACGTAGTTTATAGCCTAAACATTAAATCTGCAAGTTGGCTTTTGAATCCAGTGTGTTCAAATAAGGTATGCTTTCATTCTCACGTGGCTGTTGTGTTTTGCTGTGATTAGGTAAGCTGCTAAGACATGGAAGAATCATCAGGTCCATATATTGGGTGAGGGAAGATCCAGGTTTGCTGCCATGGGCTGTCTGGCTTGCTGGCAAGGCTGTGGTGCTGAAAAGAAGCACTTCTTGGATATTCTTCCTGGCAGATTATTCAGCAGAGAAGTTTTAACCATTGTACAGTCTTCATTTTGAGAAGGTGATGTATTTGTCAGCATGAGAGAACTTTTTAATTTCACATCAGCTGAGTGTTTAATCTTCAGTCTTCTTAGTCAAGTTTGTTGTGACAGCTGATTCTTTCCAGTCAAAATGACTGAAGAGTCAAGTCAACTATCTTGAAGTACATGGGTTTGTATTTGTGCCTAGGTATGACTGATTAGGCTTTGGCTCCAAGTTCTATTGTGGTGCATGCTCCCTCAGTGCCCTGATGCTCTCTTTCTGACTGTGCTGCTGTCTGTGCTGTCACCTGGCCGTGGCTGTGCACAAGAAGATGCTTCCATAAAAATCCCTGTGGTAACAGCTAAGTGGAGGAGCAGTCTGGAAACTTTACTGTCCTTTAAGCAAGCTTTTGGGAAGACAGAAGTTTTCTTGACTCTGGTTTTGAGGATTGCTACAGGAGACAAATATTTGTGGTGGACAGTTGACAGAATATGAAGAACTCCCATGACACCAGTCATGTCCATATAAATGACATACAAGGGTTACAACATCTGGACAATGCAAAAGGGAACTTTATAGATTCAGATGACATAAAATGCACGTATATTTACTCCAAGATGGGATGAGCTCCAAAGGGGTTTCTCATCCTTTGAGGCCCAGCTGGCAGATTTCCAGCCTCCTGGCTAAGCATGTTCTTTCAATGTGTGTGTGTATACACACATAAATATATACATATACACACACATATGCTACAAGGGTCATCAAACACCACGTTTAGTGAAAGCATTTCCCACTTTTGAAACCCTCTCAAAACAATTCCCTGCAGTGGGCCATGGCCATTACCCTCTTACTTTGCCTCCAAGACACTAAGGATAAACTTCTTAGCAGGGCCTGTTGTGATAGGACAAGGGGTAATGGTTTTAAACTAAAAGAGCATAGATTTAGACTAGATATAAGGAAGAAATGTTTTGTGATGAGGGTGATGAAACACTGGAACAGGTTGGAGAAGTTGTTGATGCTCCATCACTGGAAGAATTCAAGGTCATGTTGGATGGGGCTGTGAGCAACCTGACCTAGTTGAAGATGTCCATAGCAGAGGGGTTAGTCTAGATGAGCTTTAAAGGTTCCTTCCAACCCAAATCATTCTATGATTCTGCATGCAAAGACAGTAAGGTGGGCTGCGTACTGGAGTGGCAGCTGTCATTTCCTCCCTGCTTTCTTGAGACGAGGTGGTTGGTGAGTTGCTGTGCCCTGCTTATCCTTCCCTCTGGGCTGTGTTGCAGTGGGGTGTGGGCAGAATGCCTGCTCCCATGGGCCCACAGACCATCGCACCCTTGTTTTGCAGAGAAAGCTGCAGGAGCACTGCGCAAGCTGCAGGGCTGCTTTTGCTAAAGAGCACCAGAGGAGAAGAGGCTGCCTTGGTATTATGGTCCCTGAGATGAAAGATGACATTTTGGTTGGCAGCCTGAAGATGTGGGCAGTTGTCTGTCATTAGTTGTGCCTGGCTTATACTGTAATGCATTTGTTGCAGTTACGAGGCTCAAAATACAATTTTGTTGCCTTTTCCTTTTTTTAATAAGTGAAAACAGAGGTTTGGATTTAATCATAAAATTTCTACAGACTGTGGTGAATCACCCTTAATTCCCCTATGACTGTAACTAATAAATGTGAGTTCAAGGTCTCTCCTTGGCTGCACACTCCTTGCAGTGGGGACAGCTGTGAGTTGGAGCAAGCACTGTAATTATAGAGAAGCCCAAAGACACATTCTCAAATGGGCAGGCCCATAAAAAGGGAAATTCCCATCAGTTGTCACTAGAGGTCAGCGTTAAAGTAATTTTAAGATCGAACCTCTGCTTACCATGTAGTGAATTTTCTGTAAATTCAAGCTGTGGGTGGTTGAGATACAGGTGGGACTTGCATAAAATGAGTAAAATATGGAACTTAAATTGTTGGGTTGAGTAATTTCATACATTCTTGTTAGCTCTTGTTTCGATGGAGTGACTGCTGATTTACCTCCAGATAAGTGACAAGATTATTTAATTTATTATCTTCTCTCTTCCCCTCCCTGCTTACTTGCCTACTTTATAATTAAAATCTGCGTTCCTTTTCAAATTTGAGTTTGTTCTTTAGCAGAGTTTGAATTGAATAGCTGTTAATGTAATTTTTATTTGGGAGTTGGGATCAGAAGTTAAGTATGAAAATACTGTTACAGTTCTGTTGTGTTTCACTAGTTTTAGCACATCAGCAGCTGGGCATATAGGAAGTGTTGTCCGTGTGTATGACTGCATCTTTTGTGGAATCAGAGACATAAAACTTGCTAACCAAAACCCTGCCTCTAACTTTGAAGTAGGTCCCTTCTATCACCTCTGAATACCCCAGCCAAAGAAGCACTGTTTGTTAAAGGCAGATCTTGCTCTGAGTTGAATTAGAATATTAAGTTATTTTGATTTGTGGAATATATGTGTTTTAGTAAAACACGGACTGGCCCTTGATGCCTGATTTTTCCTCATGGGAGTAATATATATAAATCTGAGTCTCAAATAGCAAGATGGATCCATCTGTGCAAGAGCCTCTGGTGCATGGCCAAGTGGAGCTGCTGTCTGTGTTGGGGTATGTAATGTGTTTGTAGGCTGGATGCATTAAATTTTTGGCTGCCTGAGCATGCCAGGCCATGGGTGTAGAAGAAAAGATGCTGCCAGTTGCTGCAGCTCACTGAGCCAGCCCTAATCTCCATGGGAGTGACGAGCCTCTTGAGGAGTTGCAGTTATCTTCTGCCTATGAACTTGCAAAATTGCTTGTCTTTGGGCTTGTGGTGTGTGCTTTGTTCATAGCAGACTGTGCTTAGCAATAATTGGCACTGTGTCTAATCCTTTCTGGTTTAGGACATGGAAAAGAATTATATGACATGTCAATGCCTGGAAAATAACAGAGTATCCTCGTGTGAATGTGGTTATTCATCAACATGGGTTTAAACATTGTGGTACACATCAAGGAAAGAAAAATAGACTTGATGGGGAAAGGATGGAAACCTCCCTGATTTCAGGGACAGTGTGGTATCCCGTGTGGCTTTTGAAACTCTAAAGTAATGAATTTATTTTCAAACATCAGATTATTTGATGATATTTACCTTCCTAATTCCTGATAAAATGGTGTTATTTAAATGGGTGTCATGCTTTCCATTTATGGAAGGTGAAATGGCATTTGCATTTTTGTGCTCTTTCAAAGCCTTGACTTCTCCAAAATTGTTTTAGTGTGACAAACCAGCCTCAGTGATAATTATAGAGAGAATAGCTTAGCATAAATGCATATATATGTGCTTTCATCATTTTCATAGAAAGACAACTGAGTAGTTCCCAGCATTGAAACCTCAGTGCTTGTTTTCCATAAAGAAAATTCAAGAAATGCTTACATATGTCCCGAACATAAATGATTTCTGCCCTCACAAGATGCACCTGCAGGAATACCAAGCTGCTGGGTGAGTCAGTATAGATGGGTTTCCATGGATTGTTTAGGAGTTTGGTAACATGACACAGATTTCTTCAGTCAACCTCTATTTCTGGGTTATTTTTATTAGGAAGGTCAGTGATCTGTCTGAGTCTAATTATCCCATCTGGCAAGTGCGCTCGAGGCACACAAGTTTCCTGCAGTTTATGTGCACAAAGGAATGATGTGGTGAGCACATTTAGTCAGCTCTGACTCCTCGGCTGAACAGGAAGGTGTCTGCTGGCAGCTGCCTTGCCCAGGGTAGCCTTACATGTGACTCTGGAAAAAGTTTGCATCTCCAGTTCTATGGGCAAAGCTTGCTCTACTGTTGTGCTGTTGTGACTCTCATTTTCATCCCATAATTTATTTTTTTAACACATTCTTTTAGTGGTCTCAGGGGACAGTTAAAAGCTGTGTGCTGGTTCAGAACTTCTCTTTAGTTTTTCAGAAGTTTCTTTCATTCTTCTTGCACCACTGAAACGCTAGGTGGACTTTTCAGAAAGACCTCCAGATCTTCAAGCTGTAGCATCTTACAGCTAGCATTGCCTGTCCAAGTTTTTATAGAGACCTCCAGAAGCACAGTAGGTAGTCAGCCCAACCACCTCCAGGGCCGGCCAGCCACACGGTGCCTCTGTAACACATAGAGCTAGTGTTGGAGCAGAATGCTGGTGGCACAAGTACCATGGCATTGACCATGTACACACAAGACATGGACAAAAAAGGAAATTACGTCTTAACTCTTGGCTTATGGCTTAGCACACAAGCTGCAAAAACCTTCTGTTCTTTTCTAGGGCATCCATTCAGAATGCCAGCTGAAATTAATATGGATTACCGAGCATCAGTATATTTAAACCTTCATCAAGACTATGTGCAAGGCCAAAATCTTTGGAGACATCTTTATTAATGAAGCTGCTCAGTCATATGCAATAATATAGATATATATTTTAAGACATTCATTTCCATGCTTTGTAATCCTATTTCAGCTCTGAAAAGAGTGTAATATAATTCTGTCCGGAAAATGTTTGAGATAAATCTATGAATTCAGTCAAAACTGTATGTTCTTTATCTGCTGCTAAGCTCTTTCATTAGTGGCTTTGACAAACCAGTGCTGTGTAAAAGGTGGTAGTGAAACTGATAAAAATCCAATTTTCTTTGTTTAACCAGAAACAGGTGTGCAGCCTGTGTATTTTCTCTACGAGCTTTGAGACCGCTGGCAGGATTGAGATAGGTCTGTAGCTATGAGGTTTACAGCTTGAATTCTGTCACTGGCCATTTTCCCACTGGTATGAACTATACCTATTCGCAGAGGCACAGAGCAGAGCCGTGCCAAACTGTGATAAAGATTATGTGCACGAGAGTGATAAAAGGATACAAAATATTATTGTGTCCCCGGAACACGCTGATATGTAGAGGTTTGAAAATCTGTAATAAGGGAGGGAAATCGCAAAGGAGAAGCTTACCTTTTTTTTCTTTTCCCCACCTCTGTCTAGAACAATTTCATAAATGAATAAAACAAGAGTGTGCTAGTCCTCGTTATGTCCTTGTAAACATGCAGACTTGTAAAAAAAGTAAGCCCATCTCTTCTGGTGGTGCAGTGAAAATGTGGGCGGGCACTTTTTCTGATATAATAATTGAAATGTGAATTGTTTCAACAAAAAACTTATCATTCATTTGTTTGGAAGATAGCTCAGAAAAAGCCTGGGATACCTTGGCAATATGGAACAAAATAATATTTTTTCCTTTCCTGATAAATTTGTTCTGGTACACCTGTCTGGTATGGATATTACTTGATTGTCTAAGATGGTCTTTAATTCTGCCAACATTTTAGTTCAAATAGCACTTAAGTGATTTAAGGAAAAGAGATGAAAAGTATGGGAATGAGATAAAAATGAGAGAGAAGAATGAAGAGGAAGAAAGGGTGGAGTCAAGGAAGATGGG
Organism: Atrichornis clamosus; assembly: GCA_013400975.1. NCBI lineage: Eukaryota > Metazoa > Chordata > Aves > Passeriformes > Menuridae > Atrichornis > Atrichornis clamosus. The sequence continues at coordinate 137,613 of WBMZ01009668.1, read as the reverse complement.
AGATGGAAAATCAGGCACACACACTTAAGGAAAAGATTGTGCACCCTTGGTGAGGTAGGCAAGAGGAGCTTTACTGCAGTCTGATGTATGTTGTTGTCTGTGTTTGGGGGAGAAGAATATACCCAGACACAGGGTCAAGTCCAAATGTTTGTCAAGTGAAGAATTAGGCAGTGTGAGGCATGGAAAGCAGAGCTGTGTTGGCCATCTATTCTGCACAGACTCAGCCTGCGTCTGCTGGCTATAACCCTGCAAGGCAGACAGGAGCAAGCCATGTGGTACGTGTGTCTCTGTCTTCCCTGAATCTGTCCTGCATGCACCAGATTTATTTCATTGTATTAATCATCTTCAACAAAGGCATCCATCAGCATCCTCAGACTTTCCTCCTAGGATAGGAGCTAAGCAGCCATTTTACAGATTATTGAGATTTTATATGTCTGACAGTGTGACTTTCATCAAAGCGTGTTTCTGTTGCTTTGATGGGAGATTTTTTTTTTAATGTATGAAACATAGCAGGACAGCTAAACACTTACTAAAGAAAAGAGAATATGGTGGTAGAGATCTGTAGTCAGTAGAGGCACTGGTGTATTCAAGAAAATTCATAGTGGTTTTTTGTCGGTGGTTTGATTTTTTTTTAATTAGTTATTGCCCTTAGTCATAATATGTTTTTCATGACCTTGAAACTAATTGTGAACAAGGGAGGAACTTTGGAAAGATTGAATGATTTCACTTCTGAGTTGTTTTTTCTGGGTGAACAGACATGATGCCTTTCTTTGTTGACAAAAGGTTTCTGTGCTGCAGGTTGTAAAGGTACCATTTTGCCTTTGCAATTACAAAAATCACAAGGAAATTGTTTTGGATTTTTTAAGAGAGTGTAGGAAAGAGGAGAACATCCTCCTTTGTTCTAAGGTCAGCAGCATAGGCAAATTCTGTGTTAGGTACTTCAGGAACTCCAGATTTTCAGTGTCTAGGGCAAGCATGTCTAGGGCACTCTAAGCATGAAAAACACAGGGAATAGGGACGCAAGGGCACCTCACCCAGTATAAGTCCATGACATTCCTATGCCATGTTGTTTGAGGGAAGCCTATGATGCCCAGTTCTGTTTGTTGGCATCAAAACTGGTGTCGGCTGGAAAAAATATTTGAGGTTTGGGGAATTATTTGCTTTTTATTCCTGTTTCATTTTAAGGACATACCATCTGTTTCAAACAGGAAGTTCTGAAACGAGCGTTTCTGACATCTGGTGACACCTGTAGCTCACGTGACATTTTGGCAATGATAACAAATTCGTTTCTTGGATAAAATGTCTCCCTCTCAGCTGCCTTTGTGTGTTTTTATGTTTGCTTGCATAAGAAACTCAAAAACGATTTCCAGCATAGATTTCTAGACCAGATCAAGCAACGTATCTCAGCATGCCAGTGCTGCCTTTCTCAAACTACATGATCAAAAAAGAAATGTAGAAGGTTTGGCTAACACTAAGGGATGTGTTTCAAGTATGGAGGGGAAAAAATATTATTATTATTGTTATTATTATTATTGGTGAATGGATCAATTCAATACATTATACTGATAATCATGTGCCAAAGTGAAGTTTGAAAGTATTGAAAAAACAGAAAATAGTGTCAGTCATTCACCTGGAAGCTTGACCAGTGAAGCAAGCAAGGAACTTTCAGGGCACCTTTAAAAGTAATTATTATTCATAAACATGCTTGTTCCAGTTTAATAAGCTTGTTTGTTTAACCCTGACTTCAGTTTCTTTAATTGCTTTTATTAAACCACAAAGAAGGTGTACGTGTCTAAGTAAATGGGGAACTTTCCACTTCCATGTTCAAACTATTTATTAAGAATATGTGTACTCAGGTGTTTATTAGTGCCATCAATATTGCCATGTTGCCCAGTTTATTTGGAAAAAAGTCTCAGAAGCATTCTTAGGTAAGGGCATACATCTGAATGAAGGTGAAGTGTCTCTCAGGTAGTTTTCTTGGGTTAGTATAATTTTAATTGCCAACCTGTAGACACACTGGTTTGGATTGAAACCAGGTTACATTCAGCTCATTGCCTATTTATAGGGTTTTCAAAATAGTGCAGGTGTTGATTTGTGTGCACTCTCATAAATGTTTCCTGTGAGCTTCTATTTGCAGTTGTGCAGAACAGGAGAATTCAGATTTTCATTACAACAAGTTTACAGATTTTATTTAGCACAACTCAAAGGAAGGAGTTCCTTGTCCTGGATACAGACATGTGGATACAATGGCAGAGCTCTCTGAGTTACCCAGTCTGATTTGGCTGTGTTGAAATTAGGATATGCTGTTTTCTAACCTTATCTCTGGAGAAAAAGGAAACAAACAGATGAAAAAAACACAAAAAAACAAAGAAAATAAGATGACAGCACTTCAGCAGGATCCCGATCTAGGACAAGGTCTTTTATTGTTACCTGTAATAAACATTAACAATTGAAAGTCACAAAAAAAACCCAAAGTGACCCACGTAACTGTTTTACATCTGCTTTACAGTAAAGACAGGGTTTGGTTATTTTCTGGTTTTTGATAATGGAAAGCATCTGTGAGGTGAGAAAGCAGATGGTTCTTCCTCTGAACAACTCATATCATAAATAAATAATTGTGCAAGAATGAGGAGAACAGGAGAAGGAAGACGGTGCGTTTGTGTACACACAGTCATGGTGTGTGGAGATGCTCTGTAACCCAGAACTCCTCAGTGCTGAAGCTGTTCAAGGTGGTGAACTATTCAGATCTCTTTTTCCCCTCTGCAGCCTCTGAGTTGAAGTCTCTGACCTGTGTGTCAGCAGATGACTTGGAGTGTGTCCAGCCAGAGGAAATTGTCCACAGTGTCCCTGTGTATCCCAGGCTGAGATGTGGATGGCTTGGAAAGGTTTAACTGGGGAGAGGTCCCTCCACCCTTCCTTCAAGCAATGCTTCAGGTTACCTGTGGTGCTCTCTAGTCTTCTCTAAGACATTCAGGCCTCTCTGGTTTTCTAATCTTTGGCCAGCATTTTCTGCACTTTTCAAGCTCCTGCTCACCCCCAAAGAGGCAGGAACCCTGTTCCCTTCAGCGCTTCACATGTGGGTTGCTCTACCTCCTTTTCTGGCTTCCAGGTCTTCCAGCAAGCAAAACAAGGTAAATCTTAGTCTCAGCAGCTCACGTAGCATCAAACAACTGGCAGTGGAGAAACCGAGAGACTATCTAATGTGACTGCAGAGGGTATTTGCACGTGTGGCTGGAGCTGAAGGAGTGACTGCTGTGGTGCCTCGGGAAGCTGAGCCAGCCAGCAGTGCTCGCGGAGGAGAGACTCTGTGGCACTAGGAAGCTGCTGTTGTGCGGGGCAGGACAGAAGCAAATCATCTCTAAACAGCCTTGTGGTTTAAGGGGTATGTGGTAGTATGTGACAGTGTCACGGTCAGGTGTGCTGTCACACGGTCAGGACAACTCTGTTAAGCCTTGGAAATTGCACAAAACCAGCAGCAGAGAGTTGGTGCATCAGCAGGGTCATTTGTTTTCTCTGCAGTCATCTTTGGATTACTGATAATTAGAGGACATGTTGACTCGTTTGCCTGTGCTGTACATCTGACGATTATTCGAAAAGGAAATAAAGTGACCTCTGAGAGAGGTGGTGCTGGCTACTCTGAACTGGGGGTTGCCACTGTGGGGATTGTGCACCCAAGCATTTAGGATTGCACATTTGCTCTTTGCTGTAGGTTTAATGTGATTTTAAATAATGGGAAAATTTAAAGGTGTGAGACAAGGAGGAAAGGGCAAAGGAAAACTGGATGTCATTAAACTGGAAAAAACGCAACAAAATCTGTTAGAAAATGCAGTCTTTGAAGTCTTGGTTGTTTAGATCACATAACATTAAAAATGAGATTAAAAACAAGATTAAAAACATGCTCATTTTATACATCATATCCGCACCATTGCAAGCACTTTCAAGTTGCAGTCAGTTAAGGAGCTTTTAATGATAATCATCCAATTATTTTTAAGACTTGGTAGTAAACACATCATGTCAATATTTTAAGGGCTTAAATTAATTATTTCAGTTTTACAACTTGGTGAAAGCTATTGTAAGAAATAGGCACACCATATGAAATTCCATTGACTGGGCACCCTTTAATCACACCCTATTCCTGTTACAATACAAAGCATTAATCAAAATTGGAAGCCTATGGGTAATTATTTCTTTCCTTGCTGTTTTCTTTGAATGGCATTATTGTCTTCAAATCCTGCATGAAGGTCGTGGTTAAGGTGTTTCAGTCTTTCAGAGGTGAAGAACCACAGACTAGTGTTTTCCTATGCAGTATGCTGTCACAGTTGCATTATTCTTTGTTTTCTTTAATTTTATTATTAGAGTTTCTAAGTACTTCCTTAAAATGGAGGAGGGAATTAAAATGGGTATTATATAATTAGTGCATGATGAACACAGACTTCGCCAATAATCTTTTGGGGATGATAGTGATTCTGGACAGGTGATATTACAGATACCATCTCTGTAATCATTGCCCATAATTACATGCCCAACAGTAATAATACTCTGAAGTAGTTTATCCTTGGTTTTGAGCTTTGTGAAGCAAGCAGCTCTATTCATTGCAGGGATCAGACTCCACTGCTGCTCTCAGCTTCCAGGCACGACAGCCCAAGTCCTGAGCCTCGATCAGACCTTTAAGATACTCCCTTGAACCAGGTGCACTTGCTGCTACTTTAAACAGCCACACTTTCTCTTTTAGGCAAAGATTGAAGAGAAGTGGCTAAAGAGCTAAGAACAAGTTTGTCCGATTTGTCCTTCTGTTCCCTTGTGTGCAGTTGTTTTTTGTTCCAGTATAGCACTGTCAAAACAGAGATACCTGTCATGGTGTGGATAAGAAAGGGCTGTGCTTGTGAACTCATTTATTTTATTTAGTAAGGGACACTGAGCTCTGTTTCGGTGTTTTCTGGATAGCATAGTGTCGGTTTGGTAAAACAAACAAACAAACAATGATTCACAATTAAGCCTATACCTTCAAATTTCATCTTGCAGAATGAAGACTTTGTCAGTCTTTCTGTGCTTTCCTTTGCTCTGAGTTTTCATGCCAGATGAACCAAGGCTGTTTCCTCCCAGGAGCAAGTATTTCAGCTGGCATCATGGACAGGTGAACACTGACAGAGCTGAGCTCTCTTCAAAAACAGCTTTAAATGAACTATGCTGAGCCAATGGCCTCAACACCCTTCCCACACAGTCTGGTGTTCCTGTTCTGGAGCTGGTTATCAGGCAGCCATGCATATCCCTGCCACATGTATGCTGCTTTCATGTAAGAAAAAAAATTGAGTTGTTTCTAAAGCTGCCTGGTATAGGAAATCCAGATCTTGCAGAAGTAAACATTATTGTCATTGGCAGTCTTGTGTTTGCTGCTATATTTTAATATTTTAACCAAATATATGTATTTTTTTTCTCTGATTTATAGTATTAAGTAGAATACTATCTTTCTGTTTACACTTCATGCAATGTGTACATATGGTGTAGTATATAATAATTATATGTACACTACATTCTACAGTAATGTACTATATAATGCACACAACATACAGTTTGTTACATATGCATGTGTGTGTATACACAGGTATATGTGTGCATACACATATTCTTAATTTTGAAAACCCTGCTCTGCAGGGGTAGTGGGTTTAGGTGTAATTACAGTGTCTCATTGACCAGGAAAGAGTGTAAATTGTGTATAAAATCATCTACTTGCAATAAGTTAATGGCAGGATCACAGCTTAGTCCCATTAGTAAATGTCCCCTAATACATATTCTGTAATTGCTTTAATTGGTCTCTCTTCTAGCTTTCCTGAGCAGAAAATGTCGCTGAAAGGCTGTTGTAATACATGGAAAATATATTTCAGTCCATGCTTCTAATAGGGTAGGTGTTTCTACCAATCTGTTTTAGTCATTGAGCTGTACTGAGAAATTTCAACTTGTTACAGCCTGAGGTGATACATTTTTGGGTTGTTTTTTTGGATTGTGCCTGTTTGTAGATTCTGTTTGGCTTTGATGACCACCTCTCAGTAGTAGCTTAGGAGTGATGAATACTTTTTCACTGATGGCA
>WBMZ01009668.1:0-131494 GCA_013400975.1 Atrichornis clamosus | reverse complement strand
ATATATATATATATATAATATCTCTATGATTTCTAGAGACAGTCTTATTTAAATTAATTGCTAAAAAAGGAAAAAGTTTAATATAAGTATCCATGGATAATGCTGAAATAGCACAGGGGAAGTAAATAATTCTATTAGTGATTTGGTAAGAAAGGATGCAAATTCATTTCAAAAGCTCTGGGCTCTGCCCATATTGGTCCTGACAGGAGGGTTTTGTTTTGCAGGAGCTGTCTCCAACTGCTACTTTCTTCTCCCATCTGCTGGGCAAGTAGATAGTGAATCAGGTTACCTTTTGGCGAGGGAGAGTTTGCAGCAGTGTTGGTAATAGTCATTGTGTTTTTAGGGATGTGGAGGTGGCACATGAGTTGCTGGTTTCTTCAAGAGAACAGTGAAGGCACTATTCATAAATAGGAACTTTTCACACGCACAGAAAGGAGTATATTCCCCAACAAGTGTTTGTTCAAATGTGTAGATTTCCCAGTTTCCTTTGCATGCAAGGGCACTAATCGTTTATCATACCAAAAAGGCATTTTGATCTGTCAGTGCTTTGAAGATTTTGAGCTCATATGTTAACAACATGATTAGTCTTCCGTTAATTAGTATTGCATGTTCTAAATTTCTGGCACCCTGGACATATTAGATCATTGAAGAGCCCAAGGAGCGTGCCATGTATGTACAGATGTAGCACTAACATGGGGATTGAATTGGGTCTGCTAGGTGTAGGATGAAGCACAAGCAAAGCCATTTGTGGTGTAGATGGGATTTGAGAAGGATTTTTTTGTAGTTGTCTTTGGTTAGCTGGAAGAAGAACTCATCAAAGATGTGGAGAAACTTGTTCTGCACATCCCCTCAGTTGTTAGATAGGTTGAGCTAACTCTCATTGACCCACAGGTTCATAACCCTTCAGTAAGTTTTGACGAGAGGATGGTTTTTGACGTCTGTTATTGTAACCTGCAGCTGTGTGCTTCTGTCGTGGTTTAACCCCAGCTGGTAGTAAGTAAGTACGATGCAGCTGCTCACTCACTTCCCTCCCTGCCCCCAGTGGGATGGGGAAGAGGATCAGAAAAAAGGTAAGACCTGTAGGCTGAGTTAAAAACAGTTTAATAATTGAAATAAAGTAAAATAATAATAAGAAATAATAATAATAATAGTAAGGAAAAGCCCTCAATACTCAGTGATCTTTTCAGACACTAAATATAGGGCCAACATGCATCTGTGCTTTGGGATTGTTCAGTACAATATGTCGCACAGCAGTCTTCAAAAAGTACTTTGACAGCCAAAAGACTGTGGTATATCTGTGTAATTTCCTAAGCTGATACCAGCATGCTTATTCATTAGTATCTCACCTTAATTCAAAATTTTGTCAGGAGCTGGAGTTGCACTTTGCATGCAGATCTGTGCAACTTACTGAAGAATATTCCATTAAATTGTGTCCTGTGGTGACACCAGCTGAAACTTGCATCTCCTGTAGTGTGACTTGTACTGTCCCACACGTTTGGAAAAGCTTGTTGAGAATGTAGCTGCAGAATAATACGTGATACACTTCAAGCAGCTCTTTTTTTTTTTTTTCCTTTTTGGTACAAAATCTTTCTTTTTTTGCCAAATGCCTAGGCATCAGTAGAAGAGCGTGAGGCTGAGGGACACTGGCTTTCAGTGCAGTTTTTTTTCATTGCAAGGAACTTCACTCTGTCTGTTGCTGTTGTGAGAGCATGATCAGCACAGAGCAGCACTTCGAGGAGTTACAAGCTGGCACATTGAGGAGACCGAAGAGTGCCAGCTGGGCCTGAGGAGCAGAGTGATCCCCGGTTGTGTTTTCCTGAAAGTGCTTGGACAAGTTCCATGTTGTGAGCAAGATGGACAAAACTCATACATCCAAGAGCAGTCCTTCAGGCACTTTTTAAGTGCGCTCTCCAGCTGTGTTTAATTACAACTCTAGCTGGGTAAAATTTCCCACAAGTTTTAAAAGTCCCTCGCCCGTATCTGGACTCATGCAGCTTTAGGTATGTGACACTGTTTCAGACTTCCTACTATTTGTCTTCTCATCCTTAAAAGAATCTTTCTCTTTTAGTCCTTCAAACAAACATATTTTAAAAAGCCTTATTTTTGTTTATAGTCACCTGCTAAAATGATTTGGCATCTGTGCCTTTTTGCATCACTTACTGAGAGAGCAGGAACTGAGAGACAAATGCTAGTCCAGCATATCCATATGATGAGTTATGAGTGATGACTGCTTTTCTGCTAAACTCTCTTCCATCTTTAGAGAATTAATGTAATTTCTGCAGGCAGTGCAAAGCTCTCATGGGGAGAGGGGAGTAATTTTTTTTTTTAAGTTTCTTACAAAAACAAATGGTAAGGGTTGGGGATTTTTTGCTGAAAATTATTCTAATAATAAAACCAGGGCCTCAGAGGTTTACTATCTTGAAACATATATATTAATGAGACAAACATCTCAGATAAGAGATGTTACTTGATAGGAATTGTCCGCTGTAGGTGCTGGAAGAATTTTTTGCAAATCCTGTCTGCTACTGCTGAGGGCAGAGCTGATGTTATTCAGCCTGTGAGCCATGCTCGTTTCTGTGGGAGGTCCAAATTGTCCAAAAGCTTTACCAAGACAAGGAGGGTTTTGAAGGCTCAGTGTTTATCCTGTGCTGTTCTTCTGAACTGTGCAGAAGGATGAGGGGGTGCAGAAGCTGATCTGTGTGTAGTCTCTGTGTCATCAACTGCCCTTTTGCCCTATGGGAACTCTCTGCATGTTGCCATTTTTTACTTCAGATTCCTTTAGCTGTGTACCTACCATGACCCCAGTCTGACTCTTCCCCTTAGGAGCACTGCTCACTGGGAAGGACTGGAGGACGTTCTTGGTGCACATGGGTCCCTGAAGAACTTGCTGCTGGGTCTGGTGCAGACTCATGTTTTAGTCCAGTTCAGAAGATGTTGCAGAAGTGTTTTTAATCACAGACCTGGCCACCATGTGCCTTACCCTGATCCAGTTGTTCTCCCCAGATTATCTCATAACACAAAAAAAGTGTCTCTGCACTGGCCGATTCCCGCTGTGCCAGGCTGTGTGTCTGTGCTGCACTCCCTGTACCAGTTAGGCATCACTGCACTTGGTAGGTTTATCTCCCTCAGGCTGGACACAGCTTTGCTTCCTTTCCATTTGCAAAGGTGCTGGCTGTATGCTGAAGCTTTAAGCTTGCTTTCAAAAGGAAATACTTAAATTCTTGCCGTCATTCATAATTATACAGTTAATGACTGTGCAGCAAAATAGCACTGGTCTGCATTCTCAGCAAGGCCCTATTAATGCAAGTCATTCAAGCTCATACTTCAAAGTCCGTAGAGATAATCTAGTGTATAACAGCCATGGATCTGACTCATTTTTCACATGCTGTGAACACCACTAAACATATTCATACAAACCTTTGTTTTGCCACAGTTTCCTCATGACCTTGAAAAAAAGATTTTAGAACTTTCTTATGTTTAAAATCATTAGAATGAAAATCTCTCTTCCCTTGTCTGTTTTTTCTTGCTTGAATGTGAATTATAGCAGAACAAGTTTTATTATACAGGAGTACATTGTATCACGACTAGGGTCTGTTCTGGAGCATTAAATATTACTATTCTGTATCATTTTCATTTAAGCAACTGTTCTTCCTTTTCAGTTGCTTTCCATGCTGGTCCTCCATTTATGTGTGTGTGCTTCATTTTGTATTGCACAGATAGGTAATACTAAATTTCATAGTAATTTGAGGGTGTGTCTATGTGCGTGCCACCTAAACACAGAATCAACAATAGAAGTTATGTGTATTATCTAAGACTAATCTATTTATTGAACAGATGTTGGGAGGAAGGAGAGTGGTCTTTTTTCTGAGTGGCATGTTCAAATCTGAACTCCAATATATTCTCGCCATCGCAAAGCCTTGGTAGAATTTTATTGACTTGATATGATCATTGCAAATGAAAGTTTCAAATGCATATAGAAATTATTATAGCAAGCACCAGTGTGTGTTCCTATTTGCAATTGATCAGGTTTTGAATTATCTTAGCCATACATAACATTTTAGTGTAATAAAGAAGCTTTCATGGTGTGAGCTTGGAAAGCTGGTTTATTCTGTTCTTCCCCTCTTCCCATGCTCATTAAAAAAAACTTTCTCTCCATTTGTCCTGGATCTTATTTGGCTGAATGTGCAGATTCATCCTAAGTCTGACATCTGGTTTGGTCTTTGGAATCATCAGCACTGCCCATGCTGCACCAGGTCTGCAGGAGGACAGGCTGCTTTACCCATGTGGTCTTGGTGCTCTGACTGATCATATATTTTGCTTTCTTATGTGCATTAAATCTATGGCAAAAGAAACTTGGAAGTACATCTATTAGCAGATGACAGCTGTCTATTTGTCCCCTCCTTAAAAGTTCACAGGCTGTTGTTAATGCTTGGAAAGGTGCTTTACAGTCAGCTTGGCCTATGATTTCTGTGAGTACCATTACTCTAAAAGCATGAATTAGGGAACATCCAAATAAATACATTTACAATATACTAAAAGCATAGATTACCAGTGCCCAAGTGCCCATAATTATTCACTGTGTCTCCTCAGTTTCAGTCTTTTTGGGAAAGGAGATTTGAGTAGTCTTCAATTCACTGAGCTTCTTAGGAGTTAATAGTTTCTATGAGTGTGTGCACAGGTGCATGAAGACAGCCGTTTTCAGCAACGTGACATCAAAGTTTTGGTTTGGAGTTGCATGTGCAACATTTTTCTTAAAACCTGTGGGGAATCTTTAGGTTTTGGATGGTTTAGAAAAGTCTACCAAAATGCAGAAAAAAACCCGGCGAAAATGGGGGTGGTCACCTGCATTCAGTGCCTAAATTAGCAGGTCACTCTCAAAAAAACTGTAATAACCATAGGGCAAAAAGTCATACAGCAAGGAACCCTCACAACTAAAGTGACACATCATATTGGATGGAGAAAAAGAAATAATTAAAACTTCGTTAAGGTGTTCAATATGCTACATATTGGGTAAGTCTTTAAAAGAAAATGTTACTAATTGAAAAGAAATTTTATATGAAGAAACTCTGTATTACCCCAATGCTATCAGTTGAAGCCAATGTCTAGCCTGAATTAGAAACATGGAAATTTTTAAGAACCTGAACCTATCATGAAAATAACTGTAGACAATTATTTTTCTAGATTTCCACTAGAATCTTAATATTTGTTTTCTGCTGGGGAAAAAAGTCCAAAAAATGCCCCTCTGAGAGATGCAAACTTACAGTTGCTGTACAAAAGCATCAAAGTGGTTGCAGTATTTTTGATCTGCCTTGAGCAAACCTCAGAATGTTAGGTACAGCCAAGATGTTTGGACTAGCTTTATTGTCCATGTTCTGCAGGAGTTCAGGAGATGTGTGGGTGAATTCATGCAACATGCACTACTCTAATGAAACCTGTAGCATCCATGAGAAGAGAAATAATCCCTCACCAGGATGTGGCATTCCTGAAATGAATGTGCAGCTCTGAATACTTGTGGTGCCTGTCTGTGAGAATGTGATACAATGCACCTTTCTTGTCATGTCTGCTGTCTGTGCTTGAACAGGCAGCATGAAGTGGTGTTACTGCACAACAGATGGGGTCCTGCAGCTGTCTCAGAAACCAGGAGGAGTTAAGGGCAAGAAAGAAAGCAAGGTAAATCTGAGTGGAGCAGAACGAGATGGAAAGACTAGAGGTGAAGATAGAAAGATAAATGGAATGAGAACCTGGAGATCTTTGCTTACAATAATTTTATTTTATAGAACTCAGGTATTAAAAGGTAGGAAAATTGCTTACAGATTTTACTTGTGTGTACATGGAAGGTGAGGGACACCTGAAAAGTAATGTGCTAAGGGTGATGCTGGGGGCTGTGACACATATAGACTTGGTGGTGGGTTAAATTTGAGAAGACTTGTTTAGATGTGAGGTGCTCATGCCCTGATAGCTGGAGGAAGAAAGAGTGCTTTTAAGTTTTATTTATATTGCATGACCTCTTTTGAAATATTTTTAATGCCTTGGGCATGGTTTCCTTGACATGCAGACTTGCACATTTCTGCATGGGAACCTTGCTTGCTTGATTCTTTCATTTCCCCACTCTTTTATTTTTTCAGAATTTTTTTTTTATCATCCCCATTACTCCTCTATTGTAGTTTGGCCAAGGTGCTCTCTTCTCCTGAGTCTATATGGTTAAATGCCCTGCACAATCTTTCTACAATCTTTTCACAGAGCTCACATCTTAGAAATGAACACAGGGCAGAGAACATCTTAAGGGGGAAAAATAAATGAGATGAGGGTTGAAGCATTCCTTAAAATCTTTCTGTTAACAGAAAGCAAATAAATAAGAAACCGAACCATAGTAGGTCTGTCTGTAATGGGAGTCAGATGTGGTCAGATATGGCTAGGCAGGCTAACCTTTTCCTTTAGACATTTTTTTCTCACTTTTTAACAGCCTGGAAGTAGGATCTGTCTTTTAACCAGAAACCTGTGTTAGAAATGATCTTTTAAAAGCAATGTCATCTGCAGGAAGAACCCACGATAGATTATTTATTGTAGAAAAATAAATGACTGAGTGTGGCTTTTAGAAGTTCCACTTTGAAAAGTGAAAGTTAAAGAGGGGAAGTGCCAAGTAGATAAAAAGCAAAGTTTTGCTTCCTGCCTTCCATTATAACTGCCATTTTATCCTATTTTAAGAGTTTTCCCCTTTCTGACTTGTCAACATCTGTATGCAGTTTTCTCTTGTCAGCACAATTTTATTCAGTAAGAATAAATATGCCATAATTAGCTGAAAAGTTAGTCTCAAAATTACAGGTATAGAGGTGTTTTATTTGCTAAGACTTTGTGCCCAGAGGAAAAAATGACACAATATGCCAAGAAGGCTTAAAATCTGAAATCTAAATTTATCAAACCAATTTTTAAACCATGATTAGGCTATTTTGACTTAGTTCCAGTATCCTTTGACAGTTCTGGTGTTTGCAGCACTAGCCAAAGATGAAGATGTGTTTAACTGTGTTTTTTATTGCTGGCATTTTGAAGAGATGTTGCTTCTGTTTGTGTACGATTCCCTCATGGAATCTTATCTTTGCAACTGGATTATTCTGCCCTGCTACTAGATGTTTTTACCTGGAGCAGCGTTCCAAATATAGAAGAAATCAGCTGACAGTCATGCTTGAGGGAAGAGACCACTCAATGTATTTTATTCCTTGATGTAATTTGCCTGGAATGGTACAAATTCTATATAAAAGTTTCTATTCCAAAGTGGTTTGGTCTATTTTAAAACATTGATGTTGTCTTATTCATAATGTTGTGGTCAAGACTATTCTTAAAACTATAGTGGGGTTTTGGTTTTGGTTTTATTTTTGGTTTTTGTGATTTTCCTTCTGTCCTGACCAATTGCCTCCCATCTCTTGAAAATCCATCCAAAGCTTTCATTTCACAAAGACTGCTTATAGAATTCATTCTTTATGCTTGTTAATACATGGATTTCACTTGCACGTGCGTAAATTACACATAGACTCGGAATACAGGATGAGAAAAGAAATTACTAATCCAGTAATGGTTGTAGACTTTACAAGTACTTATTGTGCTACTAATGGTTATGGTATCAAGTGCAAAGGGAGTATTTGCAAATTAAACCCCAGGGCAAGACAGGCATGAACCTCACCAAAAGGGAGCAAATTAGAGGAGCTGATGGTTTCTTCCTCTTGATCTGATATCCCCCCATCGCTAGGGCATCAGTTCTTCTGCAGGAAACATCCCCTTTCCACATCCCTGAATCCCACATGTTTTACAACACTTTGATCGACTCCGAAATTAAGAGCTTCTCATTTTAATATAGTTTTGTCTTCTAGGGAGGTTCTTGAAAATAATGACTTCTATTCAACACAAACTTCTCAAGTCTTCTTTACGCTTATGCTCTGTATGCAGGAGGTGAACAATGATCATTTTTATCACTACAAAGTAGAAGAATATCATAAAGACAGAGTAGCTATCACTGTAATCATACATCAAGTGTTTAACTGTTGGTTGTAGGACATTCTGGAGTAATAACTTCATTAGAAAAGTAAAATTTAATTTTTAGTTTTACCACCTTTTTATTATTTTATTACTCTTTTTCTAGTGCACTAATCTGAGTTTTAAGAAAATCAGTTCAAAGTGTCTTGGGAATCATTTACAGTTTCATAATGCTTTGGTTTTGCCTAGGAAAAAAACAAACATAGCTTTCAGATAAACATAAAAGCACCAGCTGTTTTCCCACAGAATTTTTATTTCCATAATAATTGCCTTTGGAGATAATTTTACAAGAAGAAGCATATAATATGTGGAAATATTTAAGAATAGGTTTACAATAATTCTATTACTGTAAATACAAAGACTAGTTTTCATGCCTCAATAACTGCTCCAGAGGTCTTCTGTGTTAAGAAAAAAAGAGGAAAATAAAGTTCTAGGAAGCAGCCCAGCTTCCCAGTGCCAGCGTGGCCATCTTGGGGGCTATTTCTGGAAGCCAGTTAGATTTTTTTCAGAGTTTTCTGGACTATTAATTTAATGAAAGGCCTGATCTGATTTCTTACTTTTCCCTGAGCACCTCTGCAGGAGCTTGTTGGCTACTTCTGTGAACAGGAACTTTGCTATGTTGGTAGTGCCTGCCTCCTGCTTAGTGCTTTGACTTAGTGGTAGGACATTTAAATAGTTCAGCCCCTCACTGGGAATATCTTGTCTCGACTTAGAAGAGCAGACATCTTTGCAACCTCCATTACGTGAATTTTGGGTTCTTAGATTGTGAGTTTGTGTTGTCTAAATGCAGAGGGCTCTACATGAGCCCTGGTGTTTTTTAAGGGTGGCTCTATCCTGCCGTCTGTCTGGGATGAACTGTTGAATCTTCCTAGCCCAAACAGCCCACCCTGTGAGGTTAGTGTTGGTGACTAAATATGCAGACTAGATCCAGTGATACCTCTTAACAAGTTGCAGTGGGAATGTTGAAGGGAACATTGAACTTATGATCCTCACTTTACTTTTCTTTCACTAGCCCCTGTCCCAGCTGACATATGTCCAGGTAGCTACAGATCTGGCTGCTCCAATGGGGTTGTGCTCTTTGCTGTGCTCTGCCCAGTTTCACACACCTGTGTAATGCAAAGAAAGAGCCTGAACTAACAACATCACAGGAGAAGAGCACTGCGCTATCAAATGGTGCTCTTGGCTTTGCAGCATGGGGAAAATAAATGGTGTTTAAGACTTTAGAAGTGAAGAAGTTGAGTGATATTTTGTGGAAGATTTCTTTTGGGTGGTGTGCATCCTTTTATGTGTGCCCCTGTGAGTGACATGCAATTTCTGTGCTGCTGCACTTCTCTTGGATGAAAGGATTTGTATAACTCACAGAGGCAATCTTTACATTTAACAAAGCTGGTTCTCATATCTTTCGTGATTCATGTCACTTACTTCAAACCATCTGTCTTTTCATCTCCACAAAAAGGTGATTCCTTAAAATAATTTTGCCAGTCACTCTGTCTGCTTTAAAGCCTTTTTCCTTCCTGCTTGAAATCCCACTAATTTGGTTTCTTCCAGCACCAGTGGCTTCCTAATCTTTCGCCTTTGCAATGAAGCACCCTTCCATCTTTTGGTTTTCCACTCTTCCTACCCCAGAGCATCCCTGTTAGCTTTTGATTCATGGGTTGTGTGAGGGTGATGCAAACAGACACGAGGGAATTAACTTCAGGTGGTGATGGATTTTCATGTTGCAACTTAATATATTTAGGTTTACATAGTACTTGGTTGCATTTCTAAACTGCTGGCTTTAGTAATGGTCTTCTCAGGAATGGCATCTCGAGTTTGCAGCCCTGACTTGTTGACAGTTTCTGATCAACAGAATAATAACTATTATTTGATGCACCCTTTCCTATCCTGAGTATTTCTTTGGTCCAAATGGCGTCATTTTAGCATCTCATTCTTTTTTCTGTGCAAGACCTTGATAAGAAAGTGATACTGTAAGCCCATGTCAGAAATGGGGCTGAAACACGAGGAGGGTGCTGGAGTGCTGGTGAAGGGGACAATCTGCAGACCAGACTAGTGAGCAGCTGTGGCAGCATCTGTCTGCAGGATGTACAAGGACTTGCCCCCAGAGGTGCCTCTTCCTTTCCCTCCATGTACAGGGTCCATAGATGTCTGGCTTGGACCAGATCCCTCATTTTTAGGTGGCAAAGTTGGGTGCCTATCCCCAGAACTGTGTCTGTCCAGGAGGAGTATGCTGGAGCACGGACTGATGCCAGACTTTTCCCAAAGGACATCCTGGCCGGCCATGGGATTAGGGCTGCTCAGGGAACCCTGCTCAGGGTACCAGGGCAGGCAGAGCGTGCTCTCACAGCGATATTTTTCTGTGATTTTCTCTTCGACTTCCTCCACAGGTACAAAATACAGTTTTTCCAGAGCAAGCTCTGTTTCATAACCACTAGGAGAAAATCGTTAAAGGGGATGAAAAGGTAGAATTATTGATTGAGCAGCATGGAGGACAAAGCATAACCTCTATTTTGCTCATAAAAATACTGTGATTTTTCTCAGTTGTAGAGTAACTTAGGTGCATCTTAAAGCTAGCTGATAAGGAATTTTTTCTTAGGAAAACTTAACAACTCAGTTCTTTACAGGTATATTCACATAGTAATAGTATGATGTTAAAACAACTAGCAATTGCAACTTTATATTTTGTAAATTTTCACACATAAAGATAGTAATAATTCATTAGGACTGGTGAGTAAACAGGTTCTTCATTCTTCTATTCTGATTCCCATACATTACATCTGTTTTTCACAAGGACAGCTTTTTATTTCAGTCAATGAAGCCAACAATGCATGGCAAGGGATGTTGTTAGAATTCATTGTATTTTAAAATGATGCATGACATGCCAACAATTGTAATTCATTCTTTGGCAGAGATCCCTGACACTTCTATTCCTGTAAGAAAGGCTACTATTTTCCTGGGTTTAGGAGGAATATTATTGGAAACATTCTAAATAAGAAAGGTAGAAGGGGGAAAGAAGGTGGTCAGTCTTCGGTACTTATTAAAGAAGCTGGGGAAACAGTGGAACTGAGGGGGTTTTATTAATGTTTTTAATAACAGTTGTGCTGGAATTGGTCTTGGTTGGGTACTTACCTTCTGCAACTCAAAAGAAATGGACAAAATAAGTACAAAATCGCAGATACAGTCCAGAAGCTGCCACAGGGCCAAAGTCTTCAAGTACAAAGCTGAACAGTTCAGATGTGGCAGACCACGTGTTTCTGCACCAACTTGATTCCCTTTAAGAGTCTTAATTTCGGTTCCATCTTTCTGCAGCTGTCAACGTTGCTCACAGCTCGTCTGTATGAGAGGGTTACACAGGTGTCTGATATCCCAAACTGCAGCTCCTTCAGTGATGACACCTTTTTTTAGGTTGATGTGTATCACTTCAGCGGCAGATTCCTATAGAGAGTCATGTTAGGTACATCTGTACAATTACAACCTGAGCAAACCAACTCTAGTGAATACGGGCTAGAAATCTGTCTGTGCAGCAAGCCCCTAAGATCATAGCTAAAACCCCAAAGGATCAGTAATGATTAAACAAAAATGATTAAACAAAAAACCCCAAAGGATCAGTAATGATTAAACAAGCCACAAAATAACAACAAAAAAGCCAAACCAAGCCTTTATAAAACACCTAAACTTGCAAGGGGACTGCTCAACTGGGAGAATTGTCACTGTCTGCTGTGACAGTCTTTCAGGACTTGAATGATACTACATTCAAGATTTTGATATAAGTCATTCTCAGTAAGGAAAACAACTTCTGGTTTAACTCTATTCAGTGTATTTATCCTAAAATGTGGTGAAAAAATGGCTGATGCTTGACTGAACATGTTTTGTTGGTTTGATTGAATAATTTGTTGTAGTAGTAGGTACCATTGGCCATCCTCACATAGGGTATTCTCACTACTCAGTGTTTAATAGTGGCTGGAAAAATACACTGATTTAGATTCCACTTAATTGCTAAAGCAGAATTATACTATATTTTGGTACCACTTTAGCTATTGATTTAGTTGAAGTCTTTAGGGATTTTACATAAATAACTCTCTAAATCTTTTCCTTTATTAGCATCCTGCATTAGCCTGTGTTTCAGAACATATAAAATCCCGACTGTATGTACATTATTGCCTTCTAAGCGACCTAACTAACCTGCCTGATAGACACTGCAGCCCACCAGTGTTGCAGTGTTTTGGTTAATTAAAATGTACTTTTAGTTACAGTGTTTGCAGCAAATCTCTGAGGCATTAAATCACCAGCCTGTAGCACTTGCTTTTGGAAGAGCAGAATCTACTTAAACTTGCATAACAGTTTTTTGGCTAACTTGTTGAGGATCTTTCAACAAAGGCCTTTCACACGGCTTGCTTAGTCTGGAGAGTAAGCTGATGCTTCCCAGAGCAAAGAAGATGTTCTAGTGCTGAGCAGGGCTTCCACCAGCCCTGCGGTAACCCCGCCAAGCCCAGCAGGGTCACTGGGAGGAATAAGAACCTTAAGAAAGGGAAGAATTAGCCCCGTTAACCTCAACAGCAGGGTTTTTAAGCTCCCATGCTACAAGCGCTGGGGCAGGCAAGCATCTCACCCTGCTGAAGCCCACAGACTGTCCCATCACTGTTGCCAGTCCCCTCAATGCCTGGCAATGCTTCTGCAGTTTCTGTAACAGAGGGGAAAATCAGCAATTATTCAGTTTGTTTTCCTAGATGTGACCTCCCTCTCTGGGCTTCAGAAGTGATTTCCGAGTAAGTAGCCAATGCTTTTGTTACGTACCCCCACTCCCTCGCAGACCCTGGGCCCCACTCCGCTGCGAGCGTCTCTGCAGAATGCTGTGCCACAGGTCATGTCCCAGACCAAACCATCCTCCTCTCTTCCAGGCTGGCTTTAGCCCGGGCTAGTTCGCAGTCTAGTCTGGACAGTGCAGGAGGGAGCAGAGGCAGAGCTGGAGGGAGTGCAGGCAGGCAGCTTTCTGCAAGCATGACATCGATAAAAACCTGGTTCTAGCAGGCAGAGTCAGTAGTAAGCAGGGTGAGGAGTGCCAGCCCCTAAGTGTTTGTTTCTCCCACAGCATTTTCCTGGAGAAACTGACTGCTCCTGGCTTGGACGGGTGCACTGTTTGCTTGGTAAAAAAACAGCTGAATGACCAGACCCAGAGAGTGGTGCTGACTGGAGTTACCAGTGGAGCCAGTCACTTCTGGTGTTCCCCAGGGCTCAGCACCAGGGCCAGTCCTGCTCAATAACTTCACTGATGACCTGAACAAGGGGATTGAGTGCACCCTCTGTAAGTTCACAGACAACAGTAAGTTGAGTGGGAGTGTTGATCTGCTAGAAGATAGGAAAGCTCTGCAGAGGGATCTGGGCACACTGGATCATTTGGTTGAAGCCAGTTGAATGAGGTTCAACGAGACCAAGTGCCAGGTCACAATAACCCCCCGCAGCACTACAGGCTGAGGGCAGAGTGGCTGGAAAGCTGCCCAGCAGAAAAGGACCTGGGGTGCTGTCAACAGCAGCTGAACATGAGCCAGCATGTGCCCTGGTGGCCAAGAAGGCCAATGGAATCCTGGGCTGTATCAGCAATAGTGTGGCCAGCAGGACGAGGGCAGTGATTGTGCCCCTGTGCTGGGCACCTCAAATCCTGTGTTCAGTTTTGGGCCCCTCACTACAAGAAGGACATTGGGATGCTGGAGCAAGTCCAGAGAAGGGCAGTGATGCTGGTGAAGGGAGCACATGCCTTGTGAGGAGCAGCTGAGGGAGTTGAGGTTGTTTAGCCTGGAGAAGAGGAGGCTCAGGGGAGACTTTATTGCTCTCTAAAACTACCTGAGAGGAGATTGTAGCCGGGTTTGGGTCACTTCTCCCAAGTAACAAGTGACAGGGTGAGAGAAAATGGCCTCAAGTTGTGTCAGGGGAGATTTAGATTGGATATTAGGAAAAATTTCTTCACTGAAAGGGTAATCAGGCATTGGAACAGGCTACCCAGGGAAATGGTGGAGTCACCATACCTGCAAACATTCAATAAGGCATGTGGATGTGGCACCTGGGGCCATGGTTTAGTGGTAGACTTGCCAGTGCTGGGTTAATGTATGGACTCAATGATCTTAGACATCTTTTCCAGCCTAAATGATTTTGTGATGCTCTGTTACCTGAGACATCTGACATGATTTTTCCCAATACATTCAACCTTGGTGTGTCTAATTTCCTAATCATCTGGGTGGTGACAGACCTGTAAGAAAGCTGAGAGCAAAATCGATGCACAGCTTGCTGGCTTCTAAGTGTTTATATAATTTTCTGCAAGATACCCACAATGTTCAGCTCATGTCTAATTGGTGCTGTTTCTGAGCAGAATACAATGTCCCTTTACAAGTCATAGGACCTTTGAAAACCATTTTAAGTAGCTTATTCGAGTCTTTCTGTATTTTCTCTAATAAAGGAAGTTGTTTGATATAGTTTATTTTTACAGCAGTCAAGCCTCATGTTTAATTGGGCCTTTTTATGCTTCAAGGCTTTCTGTTTGGCTCATGCGGTATTGGATTGTGTAGTGTTCGATGTTCCTTTGCTTCTTTGTATTCAGTACACAAAAAGCAGATCTCTGAAATGCTGCTCACTGGATACACCTGAAAATCTAAGGAGACAGCAGCAGTGGCAGGTTACAGACTGTTGCCTTCCTGCAAGGCATTTCTATCTAGGCAAACCTGTGCAGCCCTTTTTGGTAGTGGTAGTATTGGCATTGTCAGTGGTTTTGGTGGTATATGGCATTGTCATTCCAGGGATGCTAACATCACCACAAAGTGCAATGTGATGGACAATCAGAGCTGGGAAGAATCAGTGGCAAAGAGGATCAGTCCAATGGCTGTGGTGTTTCATGTCCTGTGGGTCTTTTTGGAAACTACTCCAATTTCTAGGACTGGAGCCAGAATAAAATATTCATCAATAGTGCTGTCACACATGATAAATGAAAAAGTAAAATAGTAGAACATGATTGTAAACAGGGCTTGTGGGTCTCATCAGCAGAATACTAAAACCTAACTCTTAAGCAGATTACAGCTGGTTTTATGTGGTGGATTAAAGCACATGCACACACACAGAGGCACACGTAGGCTACAGCCAGTGTCAGAGCTTTGATACCCACTTTGTCACAGCAGTGCCACTGATGGCATGGTCACCCCATTTAGTTACAGAAGAACTTCACTGGGCTTTCTTCTGTCTGTCCGCTCAGAGCAGATGCTGCAATACACATCCTTCTAAATGAGGTGGCAAAATGTTATTTTTAATTGTTTCTTCCAATCTATCAGTTCCCTGTGCATCTAATTCATGCAAAATACAGCCTTAACAGAAGGAGGGGTTTTATTATTCTTAAAATCACCCAAGCTCTGTCTAGCATGAAAAAAAATGATGCTTTCATGGAAGGTTGCATGTTGCACGCACTGCTTTTTCATTACTTGACATAGCAGATAGGAAAAATTGCAAAATGGAGGAATACCTTTATTTTTGCTTTTCCTTGTCATATATATCTACACGTTTACTGGAAGTCTGTTAGTATATTTGCCGTGGTTCTCTGGCTGCCAGTGTCTTAAAGGATTGATAAACTATGGAAATAGTATATGGTTTTTCAGGGTCTCAAATTGGTTTTAAAATTGGGTCCACCTGAATCCTTCTTCTGTAATTGAAAACTCTCTTTTGGACTTGGTTCAGTAGAGTCCAAAGGTACTGAAGCAAGTAAAAGATTGCACTGGATTGGGAGAAGTCAGGATCATGAGGTAGCAGGGGTGATGAACTTATTTTTGTGAGAGAATGAGAGTCTGCTGTAATCCTGGTCACAGACTACTTTTGCCAGCTGCTGTTTGCGCTTTATCTTCTGAGCTGACGTTTCACAGGAGATAGGTGTATTATCACACACACATCCACGTGAAAGGGAAACAAAACCAAGTCAGGTTGATACAGACCCTTTAGAAGAGATTAGAGATCGTAAGGACACAAAGTAGGTACCGATACCATCTCTGCAGAATGATTAGGTTTGAGAGGGATGAGGCAGATAATGCCCGTGTCTCAAAAATCTTGTTGTTGAGGTGCTACGTGGCACAGCAGCTTTATTATGATGTCTCACCGTGCCATTCCAAACCCCTCTCAAATATCTAAGCAGGTGAGAAGGGACTTTGTGTCCCAGTGCCGTGGGAGGCAGGCACAGCCAACATCTGCCCATGGTCTGGCCCTTGACTGTCCTAGCTGCCCGGTGTAGCTTCCAAAGAGTCCTTGGTTTTGTACTGTGGCATCCCAGGTCATCTGCAGCAGTAGACAGCTTGAAATGCAGGCAGGTAGCTTGTCTGCATTTTCGAGCTCAGTGTTTCATTAGTGTCCCTGGCATCTGCAGTGGAGGAAGTCTCAAAACGTCACAAAGAAGAAAGATCTGAGAGTTGGGAGGGAAGGCTTTGCTTTCCCCTGCATGTTCCTGAAATTACTGAGCAATAGAAACTCTCTTGCTGTACATGGAAGACTGTCAAGTAGCATTTCTGGACAGAGAAATTTTTACGTAACACAGCAAGGCAGCAGCAGATTTTACTTAAGTGCAACAATACATTTATTTCTATAAGATTTCTATCTGGTGTAAAATTCATAAGTGTAATGAAAATGTCAACTCAACTTTTTCATCAGTGGTCACAACAGAAAGGCAAACATCAGGAAGCAGGAGGAAAATAGAAAACAAAACAGGGAATATCACTGTGCTACTGTGCAGGTCAATGGTGTTTCTATAGTTTGTGTGTGGTGCACAGGTCTGGTCCTCGCACTCCCAAAGGAGGTAGCAGAACTGGGGGAGGTCTTGGGAGGTCAGCAGGGACAGTGAGGGTGCAGAACTGGCCTCCTCAGCTGCAGGTGAGGTAAAGGAAAGGCAAGGGAAGCATGATACAGGTCAGTAAGATCATGAACAGCATGACAGAGGTGGGGATGGTTGTTACTGCCTCTTCCACTATGAGGATTTGGGAATACCAAGTTTAAGTAGTGGGTGGACAACAACAGAAAACTGTTCTACCTTGAGCACGAGAGCTGTGGACCTCCTTGCTACCAAATGCTGTTTATCTGGGTTCAGCAGATTGCTGGAGAGGTTAATCATAATCTATTAACTCCATCCATTAACTCCATTAACTCCACTAACTCAGCAAGGAGAAGCCACTTGCAAAGTCTCTGATTCAGAAAGTGCTGGAAGCTGGATACGTGTGCTCGCTCTGTCCCTGTTTACTTCCCTGTGCATCTCCTTTCTGGCTGCTGCAGGTGCAGGTGGACCTCTGATCTCACCCAGCATGGCTTCTTCTTGTCTAATGTCATGGTTCTCAACACTTCCAGGGCAAGGTGTAGGAAAGACAGGATCTGTCTTTCCACATCGTAACAGTTGGAAATTTTTCCATAAAAAACAAAAGAATGTAAATAAAACCAGTGATGTAAGCCCAATATTGAGGTTATGTAATTTATAAAGTACTCTCATACCATAGTGATGAATGCCAGGAAGCTGTCAGGGTAGATGGGACTGTTGTCAGGTACCTTGGAAGTGGACTGTTTGACTGCTGCAAGGAGCTATTAGAAGGGCAGCTGTGAGGAAGTTTAGTACAAACCAGAGCCCAAAGCACTTTTTCTTTCATCAAAGTGTTGTATTATAGACTTTGTCACTGTAGTTCTAATTGGCAAAAATCTGCTGTGACTTATTCTCCAGGCAACCACATTAACTTGCAGTTGAACAGATTTTTTGTCCATGATTAGGTTTCACACATGATGAAAACAGTTGATTAAATCATGATTTACCAAATTGCTGTATCTCATGTTTTCCAACTGATTGGAACATGTGCCCATACAAAAGCAAGGGCAGGAGGAAGAGGAAACAGGAACAGCTCCGTGGCATAGAGCTGTGGTTTTGTGGAAGGAGGGGAGGAGGAGTTTCAGAGAAGCACTTCTGAGGTTGTCAAGGTTACAGGTGCTTCTGTAGGTGAGTGGCTTGGGCATTCTCTGCTGAGAATTGGCATCAGCTGTTTTCTTCCGAGATAACAAAATTTGCATTTTAATTAGATTGTAGCCCTTGTCAACACTGAAGCATAACAAATAAGTCATTGGAAACTTTCCAGAGGACCAGTGTAAGGATTAAAAAAAAATTACAATAGCAGCATTTACCCCAATAATATTTTGAAACATTTTTGTTTTTAAGTGTTTTGGAGATGAGGATCCCATTATAGTCTCTCAATGAATTAACCACCCAATGTGCCTTCCTCATTCTTTAAATCCCAGTAAAAATATTGCTTTTGGAAGCTAGGATTCACTCTTTCAGATGCGGGGAAGCCAAGAGCTGCATGCCAGTCTGGTGCTCAGTGTGAGAACTGTGGATTTGCACTGAACTTGCTGCTTTGAGACATTGCTGCAATGGCAGCAACTGTGCCTTAGCCCTGGGAAAGAAATCTGTGCTGATACCAGCATGGCATGGCTCAAGTGGAGTCTGACAGCACCAGTTGGATACTTTAGGAAAACAAACGATGTGGTAGATTTCAAGCTGCACTCAGAATTGATACAATATGTCATAATGAATTTTCTGCCAGATTTAAGTGTGATATAGCAAGATCTTTATCTGCTGTGAAGATGTGCAGCACCATCGACTGCCTCAGAGCTGTATAAGTGTATTCAGTTGGGAACGGGGCCCAGGAGGTTTATGCTGCAGAGCAAACAAGCCAGTGCAGAACTGAGCAAGTACCAGGTGCTGAAGTTGGGCAGAGTAGCAGTGTTGCCAAGAAGGAGCACAGAAAGCAGGCAACCTCCTTTGTAAGAAGAAATTCACTTGTCCTGCAGAAGCAACATCCAGTGAGAAAGCCCACCACTGCTGTGGGGTTGGAACAGCCCCAATTTACTTGGAAGTGCTTTTCATGTGCTAAGTCAGGTAATTTTGCAAACTTAAAAACTTCAAAATGGCTCACCTTTTGAAATCTTGCTAAATCAATATAAACTGCCCAGTTTTAAGTAAAGCAGTAGTTTCAGTAAATGCCTTGCCTTCGGAGCAGCTTGTCCACTCTGAATGTGGAAGAAATGTGCTTCTGCCTCCCTCTTCTAAGGAATATTGAGGAAGTGGGACCCTGGAGTTTCCACCACCAGCCTTTTTGTGCCTGCTGTGCCTCCTGACCTTCCCACTGTCTGTCCAAAGTCTTCAGTTCCTCAGTTTCCCTACTGCCCTTTTAGATAAGCAGAGAATCATTAGTGGCTTCATCATCCCTGTCCCTCCTACTGGACTTGATGATCCTTGTGGGTCCCTTCCAGCTCAGAATACTCTTTGATTCTGTGAGTGGCAGAGGCCAGAGGAGGGCTGCTGGAGGCACAGGGGCAGCCAGAGCAGGCATGAACCAAAGGTTCCACCAGTGCTGTCCCACGTATACTCCATCACTGCAGGCTGGTCTTGTCAGTCCAGCCATGTGAGTCTGGGTTCTGTGACTGCTACTCAGAGGAGAAGGAAAGGGATGAACCTTCCCTGCATGGTGGGAAGGGAGTCACAGGGCACCAAGAGCCAGGACAAGTTCATACAGCTTCGAAACTGAATGAGGGTTTGGGGTGAAGCTCAGAGTTTTTTTCCCAAGAAGTCTGAGAGTTTGGAAGAATGATAAAAGGAGAATTGTGGAATTATTTTCCTGTGTTTGGACATTATATTGTAGTGGCATTTACGTGCATGATGTTGCAGTATAATACAGTCAGTTCAGCCTTTTTCATTGATGACCTTTTCTGTAACATTACCCACAATATTGTGTGTGCATGATATTGCAAAGAAAGAGGTGAGGGCAAGCATGCCAGTTGACTATTGTCAGTTTAAGTATTATATAAGACTTGCAGTTACAGTAATGATGGGTACAAATGCAGGAGCAGAAAATGGGTAATTTTCTAAGGAAAAGTTCCACGGTACTAAAACAACATTTGTTGCTGCCATTCATTTTTGTCGTCTCCCTTTCTCAAGTAGATGGTTATTGCTCTCCTGCGGATTTGCTAAAGCAATGACTTTCCCCCATATTAAACAGTTCAACAGTTGAGGTCTAACCTGTTGTATCTCTACATTAAATAACTTTCTGATGTAAAAAGGACTCATCATGCATGACATTAAGGTGTTGCTAATTGTGACTGGAGGCATTTACATTCTGAATTCTAGTGAATAATATTACGTGTGTTGCACCATTTTTACTTCATTCCCTGGTTAGTTTTTATAACCAAGTATAACCTATAACATTTACTTTTCCAGAATGAAATAAATCCTGCACAGGGGATTGACATCACTTCTGTTCCTCTGGTGCCTTTTATATAGTGTTTAAATTTCAAGTGGTCTTGTTGGTTTCATACAAATTCTCCATGGAAAGTAGATTCCGCTTTTAATAATTTAACTCTTTATATCATATAACTTTGCAAATCATGGGGCTGTTACAGGCCAGCATGCAAAACATTCAAGTATCTTTACCTCATGTGCAGCTGAACTCATCTTGGGATGAAACTTTATTAGGCGCAAGAAGAATACTGTATTTCACTGAAACAGAATTATATAGATCAGCGTTCAAATATTTATAGTTTAAACAAAGTTCCACCAAGGACAGCATAGTTAACTCTGCTTTATCTTGGTTGAAACCTGGGATGCCTCCCAGTATACAGTGGGAACCCAGGAGCATGGCTTCCACCCTAAAGTTCTCCTTCCTGTGTTGCACGGTCCAGTAACACTTTACGTGGGCAAACTGAGGGACTGAAAACACTGAAGTATCACATTGACATTAGGATGGTAATGCAGGACATTTTACATGAGATATGCTGTATTTTCCTACACATTCTGCATCCAGATGGGCAAGAAGCCACTCAAAATTATGGAAGAAGCCACGTGTTAGAGATAATTTTCAACAGTCAGTCCTAAAACAGGAACAGGCTGCCCAGGGAAGCGGTGGAGTCGCTATCCCTGGTACTGTTCAAAAGGCATGTGCACGTGGTATTTGGGAACATTGTTTAGTGATGAACACAGTGGTGCTGAGTTAACAGCTGAATTCAATGACCTTCAAGGTCTTTTCCAACCTTAGTGATTCTACATTCTGTGTTTCTATGAAAACAAAGTACAGGCTTAAATATTCAGAGTATTAAAGCGTACAACTTGGGGAAGCAAATTTCTGCAAGTCTTGCAGGTCTCTTCTAGAGGTAACTCTTCCGTGAGGAAAGGCCTTCATTATGGCCTATTTGGCATCCAGTTCTCAGGTTGTTGTGTCAGTACACAAAGGCATAACCTGTTCCAAAGAGATAGGTATTAAAACTGATTTGTGAACTGTTTGCTTTAAAATGTGCAGCCCAGGAGGTGAGCTACACTTCTGCAGAAGAAGAAGAAGCCGTGCTCTTTGGTGCAGGTCTTGGAGTAGTCCCCTAGCAATGGCAGACGGAGCCCAGCTGGGATATATTTCCTTGTATGGCAAGCAGGCTGGCAGTCAATAGGTGTTTTGTGCACCCACAGCCTTTAAGGATTTCAGCAGTGTCAGATCAATGGATGCTGGCTCCCACTACAAATCCTGCCCTGATGACAGTGGTACCCAAGTGCTGCTGAGTGGCCAGGCTCTGCCTGACCAGCTGCTTTGCGCTCACTGAATGGAAGGGATGAGTTCCACTGAGGGCATGACAGCGAATAGATATATGGTTGGAGGGTTTAGTGCTGCTCTGCAAGTGCATGGATTTTCAAGGAAGAAACAGACTTCTTTTTTAACAGAAATGTAGATAGTACAGCCCTCACAGCCTTTTGAAAGAACTAGATTGGTTTTCTGAACACTGTGCTGGTGGGTTTTTCTCCTGCCTCATCCTTGGAAATGAAGTTATTTCAGTGTAGTATGGAAAGGGGTGTTTGTAGACTTACTGAGTTGCATAAAATGGAATATTTCATTTCATACATGAAAAGTGTCTTCATTCAGAAGAGGCTGAAGCTATTCCACTCTGCTGGAAAAGGACTATTTTCTCATGAAAGGGAAAATAAACGCATCTGATACTTTGATTACTCCAGAAACTAAAATGCCTGTTTCCAACGGGAAAAAGCACTAAAATGCATAAGTGGCTCTCTAGTAGTATACAGTAGCACTTTTGCATTATCAATAGCTAGCATTTTCTCTAGGTTAAATCTGTATTCATCTGTGCTGTCAGTCTGTGCCCGAGTCTCTGTCACAGCTGCACGTTTCACAGAAAGGCTTTATGGCACCTTCCCATGTGGAGGGCAGGACAGTCCATACCAAAAACATCGAACCACTTCAGAGGGCAGGATCCTTGTATGCTTTGCAGCTTTTATGCCTTGTGCACGATACCCATGTTTGTTTAATGTGCCCAGCATTACTCACTTTGTTTTCCATGCTCTGGACTAAAACTGCCCTAGGCTGGATTGCAGTGTGCTATTGGTATCACATAATGAACTCTTTCCTTCTTTTAGGCCCGAACTGCTTTGCAGAAACCCTGGTCATTCCAGCAGGCCGCGAGGTGAAAACTGATGAATGCACTATATGTCACTGTACTTACGAAGAAGGCACTTGGAGAATTGAACGGCAAGCGATGTGCACTAGACATGAATGCAAGCAAATATAGGAAATCTACAAATCTATGGACTTTTCGTGGTTTTTATAAAATATCTCACAGCAGTGAGCACCTGAGATGACCCAGGGAAATCCAAATGAGAAGATTCCGGGAAGGAGCAAAGAATAAAATGCTGATATTTTGTTTTTCAAAGTAACATAATACTGCAAGGCAAAGAAGTGCATATATTTAAAACATTTGGACATAAGAATACCTGTCTTAAATGTGTTATTTTCACAGTGAGTACACTAAAATACACTATAAAATATTCTATGTATTTCTATAATACCATTATAGAGCTTAAAAATAAATGTTTTATATAGACAATACAGATTAAAGTACTGTATCATTGTCTCTCCTCTTGTATATATGCGCCATGGCTACAACATTGCATTTTTGTTCCAGTTTCACGATATGAGGGTTTTCTTGTGGGTTTTTTTTGTTTTGTTTTGGGCTTGGGAGTTTTTTGCTGTTGCTTATTTTGAGTTTATTGGGGCAGGCAAGAGCCAGCATATGATAAAATGTTGACATTCTCACTTTTGAAAAAAAAGGAGTAGAATATGTTTTCAGAGAACATGTGTTCATTTATGAACATAAATGTGCTGTAATGTAGAGTTGGGTCAGCTCCATCTCGTAATTCTACTGGTGCTCCTATCTCCTGCTCCACAGCCAAGATAACTTGGAGCAGTGGATAATATGAAACTGGTCTCTCATATCTACTGTTACAAAAATTTAATCAGACAAATTGAATTCCTAATATTCGTTTCAGACATAAAATTCATCATCTCTTTGTGCCATAAACAATATGGCATAGCCGAGCTGGTAGAAATGACGGTAAGTGACCACACAGCATCATTAATGTCATGCGTAATGGATATGGAGAAGTGCAGCTTGGAAGGGCTAGAGCAGCCAAACAAGCCTTCACTGATGTGGCTTCACATTAAATAGTGGGTACGAGAGCTGCTTAGTAGGTGCACCATTCCCTAGACCCTGTTCTTGCCACCTTGTTTGAACTGGTTCAACTTTTTATTTCTGATAGTGTGTACGGGGTCTGTGGCACTCTCTGTTAAGGAGAAAACTTTAGAACTTGATCCTTGAATCCATCAGAGGATTTCTAGCACAGGATCTGACCCTGACTACGTGTGAGGTGAATCACATCTCCCTGCTTCAGCCAGCAACAGCCTTTGCTTAAATTCATTTCAGTTTTAGTTTAGTTTATCACCTACTCCAACGTTACATCTGCTTTAAGACCTGTTAAGGCAACCGTTCAAAAAAACATTTATATATGGATTTACTTTTAAGCTTTCACTAGAGGGATGACTTGATGAATCAATATCTAAAACCAGAAGGCTATTGTTTAAATTCCCACTTACCCTTTGCTACTTACTCTCACAGTGTAACCTGGTTACCAGGTCTGCATCCATACAGAGGATGATTTTCTGGTGCTTCTGAACACTGTGGGATTTTTGCCAGTGCTTCAGTGGATCCCAGTTATCACCTCACGTCCATATTTTGAGCATGTTTTTATCACGGTGAGTTATTTGGGAGTAAAGGAGGTATGTTTTGTGATAAAGTTTTAAGTATACCTATCCATTTCATAAGAATCAGTAGTCATACGACAGAAAGCTAGCCCTAAGTCAGTCAGACCCATGCCTCGTGTCTGTGTGGGCTTCAGCTTACTGAAATCAAGTGCAGCTCTGAGAATGTGCCATGGGTGCCAGTGGTTTTCCATGCATGCCCTCTCCAGACAAGTGGAAATACCCATGTAGGAAGCAGCTGTGCAACTTGAACAAAGAAGGTGCACTTGCAACTCAGCATGGGATTGCCTTTCCAAGTAGGCTGTTTGGTGTCTCTAAGAGACACATGTGTTTTCAGTGATATGTGAGAAACTCACAATTTGTGTCTTTCAATGTGTGACCATAATGTGTAAGATTTTGGAAATCTCACCTCAGACTAATCACACTTTGCTTTTCCTTCACTGAAGGTTTTTGTTACACCTTACACCATTTCCTAGGCGAATTTCTGTTCTTTTGGGCAGTTCTCTTTGTTGAAGTAGTGAGTGCAAAGTTAAAGTGTTAGTGTGTTTTTCTAGAGTAGCTTTTATAAATATTTTCTATTGCACATTTTTTCAAAAATATTTTTCTGCCTTTCAGTCCTGATACCAACCCTGATATTAATCTCATTTTTACTGTAGTAACAGGATGGTCCTTTCAATTTTATGTGAAATTTCCCAGGCACATTCATCTTGACACCCAGCACTGTGGGTGGTTTCTTAAAGAGATTATATTTTGAGATATATTTCTTTTTGAGAAGCAAACTTCAAGTCTCTTTAAGGTTTATTGTTGTTGTTGCTGGGGTTTTTATGTAGTGAGGTAGAAGTTATAATGAGTTTTTGACCTTCTTTATGTGTAGATCACTGGCTACGTTCAGCTTTGGCCTATAGTATTAACACAAGAGCTCTTTGGTTATCCCTGAGATGGGGAAATGGGCTGAGTGACTCTTCCTGGGCAGGTCTCACCAGTCGTACCCAGTTGGGAAACCAGCCCTCATTGGCACACGGTCATTTCACCATTACCATCATAACCCCTTGAGGGAGCTAAGCACCACACAGCCACTCATTCCCCAAACACCCACCCAATTTGGACAGGGGAAAAGAAAGGAAGAGTAAAAGCAAGAAAACTCATGGGTCAAGATGAAAATAATTTGGTAAAGAGATAAGTGGAAATAAAAAGAGAAAACAAAGCAATGGCCATNATCACTCACCACCTCCCAGTGGACAGCCAGTTCCCAAGCAAAAGGTAGCCAACTTTACCTCAGCCTTTGTCCTCTCCATTTTACTGCTGAGCAGGGCACTCTGTGGCATGGAACATCTCTTTGGTTAGTTAGTTCAGGTCACCTGCTGGGTTGTGTCCCCTCCTGAGTCCTCACACACCCCCTTTCTACTTGCAGGGGATGAGTGAGAAGCAGAGAAGACCTTGACACTGAGCACACCCTGTTCAGCAGTAGCCAAAACACTCGTGTGTTTCAGCATTGCTTTGGTAACAAATCTAGACCACAGCACCCTACTGCCTACTGCGGAGAGTAACTCCATCCCAGCACACGGTGATTCCACCAGCAACCCCACACAGGCACAGAGGCAAACACACCTAAACACCCCGAGAGCCAAACTCCAACCAGTGACTGCACCAAGAAAAAATGTGGGCCTTTGGCAGCAGAGTTGGGAGATTTGCAGCCTAATGCAAAATGTCACTTCACACAGACAGGCTTAAAACTTTCTCTTTATTGGAGTGGACCTTGAAAATGTGGAAATTAAAATACTTAAAGTTAACCATTATGGAATGCATTTGGAAACCATTCACCTTTAGACTAATTTAATCTCAAAGCAAAAAAACCCCAACCAACCAGAACTGCCACATGTACTGATCTAAAAGTTACACTTTGGTTATGAAATATACTTGTTCATATGTGACCTTAAAAAATAAGAGAAAAACCATCTGCATCTTTTCTAGTGGACCAAACCCCAGAGAATATTGTCTTCCCTACTGAAGCCTAGCTACTCAGCTGCGTTTTGCTTCAGTGCAAACAGGGTTATGCACCCTGCACATGAAAAGTTCTTCAGCTTTGCAGGTGGGTTGTGTCTATTAAAGCTGTATTTCCAGACACACTGATAGCTCATGAATAATTTTGTATTTGAAGGTCTGTTGCTTGGATAATGAATATTCTTCTCAGATGTTCTCATGTAGCTGCATTGGCATGAATATGAGATTTCTGCTTCTGCTTCACTTGCTTCCGTTTATTTCCCAGTTGAAATCAAGACAATCCATTTCTGTAGGAGTGCATTATACATGAATTTGTCTTCAAACCTGTGTAAGCAGGTGCCTGAAGAGATTACATTCTAGATGGTTTCAGGTAATTATAAAATATTTAAATTATTTTAATTATAAAAGTTAGTGTGCAATATGATTCTTATACTACTCATTTAAGCCACAAAAAATGGAAGTGCTGATATTCACTTAAATACTTTTAAAAGAATTAAAAGGGAAAAGGGAAAAAAAGGAACTATGAGAGACAGATGAACGGAGTGTTACAACAGGAATGTTAAAAAAAAACCAAAGCAAAAAAATATAAGTAAATGAGAAATGTATTTGGGTACAAATTGAAATACAGGACATTCTAGTTGGCAATGAAAAAAAAATCATAGAGTAAAGGTGATTGAATACTGGAGGATGTTGCCCAGAGTTGTTTTGGAGTCTCCATGTTTGAGGATGGCCAAATTCCGACTGAACACAGCCCTGAGCAGCCTGCTGTAGCTGGACTTGCATTCAGCAAGGTATTGGATGAGATGATATCCAGAGGTGCAACATTGAAAGCCAGGTTCAAATGACATGGAATTAAAGTCTTTAATACAAATAAGAAAGAAAAAAGATATGATGAAAGGTTCCCTCACTTTGGAAAACAATTCTACCATATGGTGCAATATAAACTGTACTGTCATGACTGTAAAGAACTTGATGTTAGTTTTGACAGTAACTTTAATATCTAAACTGTGATAACTCCCTGATACACAGGAGGCTTTTAAAGGTGCACATTATTTAAGAATCTAATGCAATCCAATTAAATGCTCCATTTATTCCCCTTATCAGGCAATGAGTTTTCTTCACAGCCTGTGTTAGCATGGGTTTTCTCTCTGCAAAAGTGCATCTTCCTGCTGCATTAAAAACAAAACACGAGCTGGGGAGACAGCACTGAACTGAGTATCATGGAGTATTTTCCTGGCTATCCAAGAATTCAAATTTTTCATTGTTTTCTGGTTAAAGTAAGTATTGCTTCAGAAAGTTTATAACTTGTTCAGTTTTGAGATAACAACCACTCCTTCCCAGAATCCTGCTTTCTCTTAAAATATATTTAGGCTCAACCACACTGAAAATGTAAATTTTCAGTCTTTTAAAATGTCACTTTAAACAACTCCCATAGCAGACAAAAAAATAAGCACAACCTAGTATGTTTTTTCAGTTGTTCTTAAGAAATATGTGCCTCATTCATTTTATATGCCTTTAAAAGAAACACAGGAAAACTCCAAAATAGTATGTCACTTCTCAGTTACAGAGAAGTGGAAATAATTATATGGAATATTAAATAATCAGTAATAGGAAAAAATTATTTTCTTGGTTAAACCAGCATAAACCAAGAGTATTTCAGAAGCTGGGGTTAATACTGTTAACTGAGATCAGGATTTGTCCCACAGATTGCTTCTATAATAAAGTCTCTATACCTGACTACAGTCAGTGAATGAGAGGGAACATTCACAAATCCTGGTGTAAACTGCCTTTGTTTATAGAAGGCAGAATTAAAAATAAACCTTTATAATCATTTACTTTACTTTTTCCAGTAAGTCTTTGTCATGGGTTGACCCTGGCCAGATGCCAGGCACGTACAAAAGCGGCTCATTTGCTCCCTTCTGCAACTGGACAGAGGGGAGAAAATTTAATTAGGGGTTTGTGAGTTAAGGACTGGGAGAATTCACTTATCAAATACCACCAAAGGCAAAACAGGCTCAACTTAAATATATGAAGTGAATTTATATACGTATACTAACAGAATCAGAGCAGAATAATGATAAATAAAATAAGCCCTTAAAAAAATCTTCTTCTCCCACTCCCTCCTTCCCATCTCTACTTCCTACCCCATCAGTGCAGGGAGACAGGGAATGGGGGTTTTGGTCAGTCCATCTCCCATGGCTTCTCCCACTGCTCAGGGAGAGGAGTCGTTTTCCCCCTCTGCACTGTGGGGTCCCTCCCACGGGAGACAGTTCTCCATGAACTTCTCCAATGTGAGTCCATCTCACGAGCAACAGCTCCCTGTGAACTGCTGCAACCTGAGTCCATCCCACGGGCAGCAGCAGCACCCCTCAAACTGCTGTGGCGTGGGTCACTCCTCCACGGGGTGCAGTCCTCCAAGGACAGGCTGCTCCAGCCTGGGAGCAGGGCCCCTCTCTCCATGGGTCTCCCACAGGATCACAGCCTCCTTCCAGGTATCCACCTGCTCTGGCGTGGGCTCCTCCATGGGCTGCAGGTGGATCTCTGCACCCCCATGGGCCTCCATGGGCTGCAGGGGCACAGCTGCCTCACCACGGCCTTCACCACGGGCCGCAGAGGAATCTCGGCTCCGGTACCTGGAGCACCTCCTGCCCCTCCTTCCGCACTGAGCTTAGTGCTTCCATAGTTGTTTTCTCTCACATATTCTCACCCCACTCTGCTCTGGCTGGAATTAAAACTGCTCCACCAGGATTGTTTTGACTTTCGTCTTAACTCTATTATCAGAGAGGTGTTACTGCTACTTCTAATTGGCCCAGCCTTGGCCAGCGGCATGTCCATCTTTACAGCCGGTCAGACATTGGAACTGCTGGACACGGTGCAAGCGTCTGACAGCTTCTCACAGAAACCACTCCTATAGCCCAACCCGCTACCAAAAAAACAGGCCTTACAAACCCAGTACAGTCTTAAAGAGTGTGCAAACCTTGTGAATGAAAGTGAATTTCACCTATCAGGAGGACCAAAACCCACTGTTTCTATACTCTGCTAAAATCCATAAATGCATTCATGGAGAAAAAATTCAATATTCCGGTGTGTGTAATACCCCAGTGAAAAATACATCAGCTTTATTATTCTCTCTCAAAGTATAGATACAATTCTATAAATGCCTTTAATTGATGAAATCATCTGCCAACCAGAGCTTTCCATTTCTGATATAAAGGAAGGCAAATTATACAAATGTCAAATGCTGCTTAACCTAAATGGCTATTTCCTTAAAAAGCTGCATCCATTTCAGAGGGTTATTCTCAAATTAATGTGCTATCCAAACTGCAGTAAGTCCATGTGCTGTATTACTTGTTACAGTATTTTTTAATAAAATCAAAATCAAAAGCAATACTGCATATTATATTCTCTCTTTAGCCACTGGTAGTTCAAACAAATGCAAACAATTTAGTGCTGTTGTGAGTGGGACATCATGGAGATAACATAGACACGCAGTGCTTCAGCCTAATATAGCAACCCCGTGGTCTGTTCAATTTTGGTCACCACAAGAGAAGGAGGAGTAGGTGGCCTTTAGTCATTCTAAGAATTACAGTAAAAGAGAGTTCAATTTCTTAACTGCCAAACATTTTGCAATATTCTTTCCCAACTATTTATTTTTAAATGGCATTTCATAAAAAGGGCTATTTTATATATTCTGCTAGTTACACTATTTATACTAATGTTTGAGCAATAAACTGTCGCTCTGTAGAATGCTAATAATGCTGGTTTTCCACTTTTTTACAAGTGCCTTAGCTGTGTGTGTTTTATACACAAGTTACTTTAGTTCATTCAGACCAGACAGGCAAATAATACAGTCTCAGTAATTATTTTCAAATGTACTGTTTTCAGTTTTGTGTCCTTCAAATGAAATATATTTCGAGCATCAGGCTGTGTCATGTTAACAGGATATTGGTGGGGAACTTACAGTATAGTATCTTAAGATAATACAAAATATTGAGAAATTATTTCTTAGATGCAGTACAGTATTACTTGTTAGTCCTTTTTTCAGAGTAGAGTTTCTGAAGACATACACATTTACCTCTGTGGTCCAGATTTGTGCTTGAAGAAACAAATACCTGGAAACCTCATTTTCCAGATATGACAAAGAGGTAGAAATGGTGTCATGGTTTCACCCCAAGCAGCAGCCAAGCCCCATGCAGCCACTCACTCACTCCCCCATCAGCAGGATTGGAAAGAGAATTGGAAGAGTGAAAGCTGGAAAACCTGTGGGTTGAGATAAAGACAGTTTGATAGAGAAAGCAAAAGCTGTGCACACAAGCAAAGCAAAACAAGGAGCTAATTCACTGCTTTCCATGGACAGGCAGGTGATCAGCCATCTCCAGGAGAGCAGGGCCCCATCACACATAACAGTTCCTTGGGAAAACAAATGTCATCACTCCAAACAACCTTCTACCTCCTTCTTCTCCCCTCTTTATATACTCAGCATGGTGTCATATGGTCTGGAATATCTCTTTGGTCGGTTGGGGTCAAGGCCTTGGCTCTGTATAAGCCCTGCTCAGCTATAACAAAAACATCTACATTATCAACCCTATGTTCAGCACAAATTCAAAACACAGCCCCATACCAGCCAATTAATGGTGGAGACCATTAATCCTACGCCAGCCAAAACCAGCACAAATGACTCACTCATTGTTATACATGAACTATATAGAAAAAAAGAGCCAAGTGGAAAAAGATTATAAGTTCTGTAATATTTATTAAAAACTAAGAAATTTTCAAATACAAAACAAATAGGATTTTAAACAGGAGTCTGTTAGTGAATACCAACTTAAATAAGGCTGTTAGTGAATAATGATAAGTGAATGTACTGAGACAACCACATCATAATTCTGAGCAGTCTTACAAAAGTAAAGAAGATGAGCATCATGAAAAGTACCATAGTATTTTATGTGACTGGTTTTTTTCTTCAACAAACAGAAGAACAGCAAAAGTCTTGTGCACAACATGGTATCTTAAAGATGGACAGATGACTGACCCAAGTGGAATGCTACATTCTTTGGGAAGAAGTTACCAATCAGTCAGTAGTGATATTATAATTAATCTTGAAAGGAAGCTTTTAGAATGATTTTGCATCTGAGGCTACATGACAACATTCATGACCTTTCAGTGCTGCAGGTACTCTATGAGCTGCTCACTGTAATCCTCTTGACCAATGAGTGTAAGGAGTCTGTACTGTAGTTTTCAGCTGAAAGCTACAGTAGAGGCTCCTCGCATCAGTCCATGCTGAGGGAAGCGGTGATCTATCAGCAAAGGGCTAAGTATGCAAAATAACTCTACTTTTGTATTCAACTAGTTTCGTGATTCATATAGTTTTCTATTGGTACTAACCTAGCAGATATTCTAAAGACCTTAAAAATTAAGTAGTCCTAAGTGGTATGATCTAAAATATTTTACCAATATGATGATAAATCATTATTTCTTAAAAACATATGTATTCTATCTATGTAAGCAAAAATAAAAAATGAAACACATTTAAAAAGTATTAATATTACTACAATAACATACATAACAGCTATTGCAAGAGTGGAAATCCCTCAGATGTTAGCACTTTGTCACTCCATATGTCAAACTGCTGTCACTTCAGAGACAGTGAACTCCATTACTGCATACAACTATGGCCAAAAGAAAGGGAAAACTGGGCATTCAAGTGACATTAATAAATAATATTTTCATTTTAAATGTTTAGAATGCATCTTTATCTGTTTGAAAAAGAAGATATTTTCAACATTCTGAGTTGATTATAAAAAGACTGTATTTATTTTATACATCATCTATTTCTTAAACCTTCCTTTACATTGCTTTTAGCACCATTTACATACAGGGGATATGTCCATTAATTTCATTTTAATATGATCTATATGCAGTAATGTTTTACATACACTTCTATACTCTTTGTGTAAGATAAGACAAAGTAGCACTGAAATCTAAGCTCTGATAATTATTAAGTAGTTCAAAAACAATACATCAAACCAGAAATCAGTATATGATGCAGAACAAGTGTTCTGAATGAAATCTTTTTTTCCTGTTGGATCATGTTACGCCATTTGACAAAGTCTGCACAGTCACCTGCAGAATGACTTCATTGCAAAAGACTAACTCAGCATTACGTTCTTGGCAGAAAAAAGCAGGATTTGAGCTACTTGGTTATGACTATCCTGAATCATACTCTGAGTTGGCAATGGTAGCCTTTCTTTAGGATAGACCTTTAATTAGCAGCATTAGTATTCAGTATGCAAAGGTAATTAAGACCTTCTTTCTTTTTGCAGAGTCAGCATTTCCCTTGTTACTGGGTTTTGCCTGTCTAAATGATGACATCACAGTCACTGTTGCACTAACCTCCAGCAGGATTTTCAGTATTTGGTTTGGTTTATCTTCATTTGTTGAGGCTGGCAGGATTCCCTGGATCCCCAGTGGCTGTTATCAGCTCACCGAGCATTTTTTGCCACTGTTATTGACAGAAGGGGGTTTTAGAGGTTATGAAATGTAAGAGAGAAGGAGTACTTTGCAGGTGATGTCAGAACCTTGCTTTTTTCTGTACTTTAGTACAGGGAGACCAAGATGGCTTTATGGGAAAGAGAAAGCTTTACAGGTAACTAAAAAGGCATTTTCCAACCTTTCTGTTTGGAAAATCCAACGTCTTGTGTACCAGAGGAATAATTATTCTCTTTTTATTGAAGATTACAGGCGCACTTCTAGCAAATCCTTCATAATTTTCAGAGTATTTAATTGGACTAAGGTAGACTTTTCTTACAATGGAATAGAAAGTTTCTCTCTGTCATAGGTTGACCCTGGCCAGATGCCAGGCAGCCACGAGAGATAAGGGACTAGGAGAGAGATCACAGGCAAAACAGGCTCGAGCTTAAAGATAGGAAAGCCAATTTATTACACTAACAGAAACAGAACAGGATAATGAGAAGTAAAATGAGCCCTTAGAAACACCTTCTTCTCCCACTCCCTCCTTCCCTTCTCTACTTCCTACCCCGTCAGTTCAGGGAGACAGGAAATGGGGGTTTTGGCAGTCCCTCATCCGTGGCTTCTCCCACTGCTCAGGGAAAGGAGTCATTTTCCCCTGCTGCACCGTGGGGTCCCTCGCCACGGGAGACAGTTCTCCATGAACTTCTCCAATGTGAGTCCATCTCACAAGCAACAGCTCCCTGTGAACTGTTGCAATGTGAGTCCATCCCCACATGCAGCAGGCCCGCTCAAGCTGCTGCGACGTGGGTCTCTCCTCCATGGGGTGCAGTGTCCTTCCAAGTATCCACCTGCTCCGGCGTGGGCTCCTCCACAGCTTCAGGTGGATCTCTGCACCCCCGTGGGCCTCCATGGGCTGCAGGGGCACAGCTGTGTCACCACGGCCTTCACCACGGGCCGCAGAGGAATCTTGGCTCCGGCACCTGGAGCACCTCCTGCCCCTCCTTCTGCGCTGACCTTGGTGTCTGCAGAGTTGTTTTCTGCTCACATCTTCACCCTCTCCCCCTCTTCTCTGGCTGGAATGAAAACTGCACCAGCAGTAATGTTTTGATTTTCTTCTTAAATCTGTTATTACAGAGGCGTTACCACTACTTCTAATTGGCCCAGCCTTGGCCAGCAGCGGTGTGTCCGTCGTTGCAGGCAGCCAGAGATTGGCTGTGCTGGACATGGTAGTGGGAGCTTCTCACAGCTTCTCACAGAAGCCACCCCTGGTAGCCCCCCTCTGCTACCAAAAAACAGGCCTTGCAAATCCAGCACACTCTCTCAGAAGTGTCACCTGCTTGCTATCTAGCAAAAAGCATGAAAAAGAGAAAGGAATCTGAAGTAGGGACCTACAGTATATTTAGCCAGATACTGGAAAGTTTCTTTGACTGTTAAACTTTAATTGTTTTAATCTTTTCACTAACAGAAAACTCCTATTTCTCTATCTTCACTTTGAAAGTATAATGATTGTAGCAAAATAACTTTACAAGTATGTGTATTTTACATACTTGGCACATCACACCTCACAAATGAAAATGGACACATCTTAATTTGTTCTTGTATCCTATAAATTAACTAGTAGTTTGCACTTTCTTCTGATTTTTAGGACTATTTTGATATTCATTTGAATAACATACTTCTTTTTGAACTTTCAAGTTACTATGTTTCTGTAATATAAATAATCACCATACTGTGAGAAAGAGCTGAAGAAAACCAAATTAGAGCTGACTATTCAGTATCTAGTCTCCTAAAAATAACACAGAAATCAAACTCTGCAGAATAAAAATATTTCATTAAGTTACTACAGCATCTGATATCAAATTGTCTCTCCAGGGAAGGCCTAAGAAATATATGACATTTTGTACTGTACTAATCTCACAGCTGCATGTGATTAATACATAAAATACATAAATACATATATTTATAAGGCATACAAATTATATTTAAAAGTTTTGATGACGTGAAAGTAACTCCATTGCCTATGTTAAGTAAAATTTAACGGTGGATCAAACACATGTTGCCAAAATATGTAATTAACTTATTCTGGAATAACATTTTTTATTTAACACAAAACAGGGCTTTAAAAGTAGAAAAACATTAAAATTAATACAAAATCATATGAAATAATGTCTGAGATGTATGTACTCATCAATTCTGCTTATTCAAGACTGCTTTACAGAGGCAGAAGACTAAATGAAATTACTAATCATCAGTAACTCTGGGTCTTTAAGACATTACCTCTATAAAATCACTCAGTAAAGGGTTGGCCTGAAGCTTATCTAGTATGTGATAAACAACATTTTGATATGTTTTACCACTTGTGTTTTCTGCCAAAAAGATTACTCAATAGATAGATACAGCACACAATGACTAATCAGGGTAACATGTTTTACTGACTAATTCAGAGAGATTTACACTAGAAAATGAGAGTAGAAGTTGAAACAACAGCTCAGTGTTTCCTGCCATTTTAATATAAAAGCAGAGGTGGAAAAATAAATCAGGAAATAGTTTGATACAGAAGAACATGAGACTGATGCGTGGAGAAGAAAATGAATGCAAGTTCTGGTACAGAGATTTAGATTGGCAGATGAAGCAGTAAGTGAAAGGGTTTTATGCTTAGTGCACAGATTGTGTGATGGCAGTGTGAAATAAATGATGCATTGCTCACAGAGACTGCACAACAGCATGCAGAAACAGAGCTACTAGAACACCACGTGGAATGATATATTCTAAAAATAAGAGAGGAAAGAGAACAGGTGTAACTGAACATCCAGTTATTTTGCTGTATTAAGAAGTAAAAATAGAGCAGGCTTGTTTATGAAACATGCAGAGAGTATGCATGGGTTTTTTTTATTTTTCCCTGCTCTTGGGCCTACTCCATAACCTCTTCCATTCTGTCATATCCTTATCAAGACACGGAGACTGGAAGCAGATGCCCTGTTCAAAGTTTAATATACTTAAGAAAGTCTGAGTAACATCTGTTTGCATATTCCAAAATAGAACTTGCCCATGAAAGAGTTACACAGATGATAATTTGAGCTATGCAATGTATCTGTGGTGATAGCCTATAACTGGTAAGAAATGTACTATAATTGTTTCAGAAAAGGAAAAAATAATCCAAGAAACCACAGACCAGCTTATCAGACTTGTATAAGACGTAAAGATTTCATGAATGAATGCTGAAAACCATGCAGGTTTTTTTGTAAAGTAATACAATTTGATGTGTTTTTTAGATTAAGATAAACATGTAATTAATTTGAAAGTACCTGATATGGCAGCACATACAAATGTAATAAACTACAAAATACAATTATTAGAATGATATTTTTTAAAAGAGTACTGAATGATCCTAAAACGGAAATAAGAGTTGGAGAGAAATTTCTAAAGGTGTTACTCAGGACCTTGCTTTTAGACAGACTTTACTAAATATGTCCATTAACAAGATTATCAGAAAAATTATCAATGAACAATGCTGACAATAAAGGTGTGAGAAGCCGTGAATAAAGACAACATGTAATTAGGCAGGAGGAGACAGAAGAATGAGAGAGGCCTGTATATTTTTTTTATTAAAGAGGACTGTGAGCACAAACAGTCACAATGGAAATGGGAAGTGTATACTGTTATATCATTTGAGAAAGGGGTTCTTTGGACCAAAAGAAAAGCACTAATAATGTAAAAGGCGCTGGTAAGAGCTCATCTGAAATACCATGTTAAATTCTAGTGACCCCTGTGTAAGGATATTAAAATCAAACAGGACATGTAAGATACAGGTTTGCTTTCCAATGGTGAGGATGTGGAGTACAGAGTTGTATTTCCTTGGGAGTCTGTGTAGTCTTCTGAGGTTTTTAACGATTATGGAGGTTACATCTCTCAGGTATAACTGAAGCTGACGTCTTGCCTTGAGGTAGAATGATAAGCACCAGATAAGCAATATGTTTTGGAATCTGGGAAAGGAAATTACTGATTTTACCAAGAGGTCATCTAGGGAAAGGAGTGTATTTTTGAGTGTGCTGACAGAATGACATCCTCAGCTATGGCAAGTAGGAATCACTCAAGTTTCAGGACTGACAGATTCAGATTCTTGGATTCTTCAGATGCAAAAGCTTGACAAAGCCTCTGCCAAAGAGGTGTCTGTTGCAGTCCCTGCTGAACAGGGATCACTTCTGTGTAATGTTTCTGTCTAGTGCAGGGCATGGAAGCTGAGGAAACAGTACTGGTTTTTAATACTTATATTAAACAGACAGCTGAGCTAATATGGGATTTGTGTTTTGAAATAAAAAAAGGAAATATTAATTAGCTTATTATGGAGTAAAATATTCTGAGGGAAAGCCCAAGATAAAACTGCAGTCCATACAAAGCAAATGATCCTAAAAAACCCCTGCTTTTCTAAATTTGATTTTCTTGTACCTTTCCTTGAAATCATCTGCAATAATATTCTGTATAAGAAAAAAGCTAATAAATTTTATATTAATATATATCCCTTTCAGATATTTGTAACTTTTCCTGAAAGATGTGGACCAAAATATTTAAGCATCTTCTGATGGAGACTAGAAAATAGAAAAAACAGTCACGTATGGTAACATTTTTCATGTCCTATGATTTTAGAATTGTCTCTATTTTCTTCCATATTATTATTATTTCTTTTCAAAGTGTATCCCACTCTGTAAACTGTTATTCAATATGTAATTTAGTGTTTTCTTTGACCGTTTTTGGTCTATAGGGAATAATCTCTGTCAAAAGCTTGACTAAAGATATTCTCTATATGTCTTGTCTTCCATTGTTCCCTTGCGACTTCAGGCTCAGTATTTGAGAATCCTATGAATAACCTTTTATTGGATGAATACAACCTGGCAAAGTCACTCTCTAAAACACCAGTCCACTCTTTAGCATCTAAGGATGGTAGTGTCACTTGTTTAAATATGAGAATTGAAAAAAATAAAATTAGCAGAATTCATTCCACCCCTTTCCTTATTCTTCCAAATGGATCACAGAGATTTACAAATTTAGATTTATTTTGCAAAGCTATACAGAGTAACTATTTTATCTATTATTCTTACTAAGATTTGGAACGTAGCATTTGAGTTTGTAATTGATGAAAGCATTGTATTATCATGACCCCCTTTACACATTTAAGAACAAACATAATTATCTTGTTTGTTTCACTGTTAAAGATCACTTGAAACATACTTTGTCAGATTACAGATTTTCTATGCTACTTAAAATAATACCCCACCACTGCTATTTAGAGGTCTGAATTAAATCTGATTGGTTTTAATTTGAATCAGGCCATAGAAATTTAGAGTCTGGCTTAAAATCTAAATCAACAAGGTCTTGTGAAATTTCTACCGAAGTATTAACCTGTACTTGTTACCTTGACAGACCTGTCCCAAAACGGTCTGGCCTAATAATCTTATAAAGTTAAATAGCAAAGTATTGAGTTCAATCAGAGCAAAAGCCAATGTAATAGTATTTAATACTTCATATGATAAATGAATTTGCCACTTAACACCACAGTATGGATGTATTAGAGCGTATTAGAGCATTCATTCCATGGATATTCCATGGATACTCCTGGTATAGTACAATCAACTCATACCATTTGCAAAGTACCTTCAATGAGGTGTTTTTCAGGGAATAAATCAGGACTTTCCCTTCTGGCTTCAAGCAGTTCCACAAAGAAAACATCTCCATACAGTGTTTTGCCTAGATTGAAGCAAACAATGTTTCTTCAGAATCTATTATTTTAAAAGGTCAGAATACAAGAAAGCAGAAAAGCATCTGAGACTGAATTAGGATTAAGATATAAAGGATGTACCACTAAATCCTTGAATTGTAACTAAATGGAAACAAGAGGACAGCTGATATTCTTGGGCATGTTTGGTTTAATTTAGGTAAATCTTGATCAATTATTTCAATGCCTTTGAAAGCATTCAGGATTATGCCACCAATAGACTTGCAACTTTCCCATCTACAGAAGTAGTATTATTTAGTTCCACTTATATTTCAAATATACTTTCCATATTTATTAGCTATTTCTGTTCAAGAAAAAGAAAATGCCAAAAGTCTCCTGAAGCCAAGTTAAATGAGGGAATTATGATG
Organism: Atrichornis clamosus; assembly: GCA_013400975.1. Lineage (NCBI taxonomy): Eukaryota > Metazoa > Chordata > Aves > Passeriformes > Menuridae > Atrichornis > Atrichornis clamosus. The sequence continues at coordinate 92,732 of WBMZ01009668.1, read as the reverse complement.
GGGGTGAGGATGAGGATGATGATTATCATTATTATAATTAATCAATCAAATATAATCATGGAAGACTAATGCCCTTACTCAAAAAGATTTGCACAAATACAATCCTTGATAGGAAAAACATTCCTCTCAATCAGTGCAGAACCTGCAGTACAGAATCACAGAAATGTTAGGATGCAAGGAACTCTATTCCATCACATCTATTCCACCTCCCTAGCCAAAGACATTTGTTTTAAAAAATGCTCTATTTTCTCATGAATTTTGGACCAATTTTTATACAGTGTTTTTCATCTGAATATTAAAGGTTTTAAGTCATAGCAGACTTTTTAAATTTAAAGATGTGACTTCTAACTGACTAAAATAGATAAAATACATAACAATAAAAATAGACCCATGAGCAATCTGACAAAATCTAGCATTAAAAGGTGTCAGTGCTTCATATTCAGACAGTGCTTTATTTATATAAAGGGACTAGTTATATATAAAGAAAGCTAAGGGGAAAAAGCAAAAAGAAAGCCTTTATTGTGCTTACTAGGTTCAGTACACACATAAATTAGCAAAAATAAATGTGTTCATGCTCTCCTAATTTGATTCCTTTGTTTGTATTGAAAAGATGTACTTTGATCATGACTTTTCCCTACAAATTTAGTTTTTCCAGTGGACGGGATGAAAGCTTCTCATTGAGTATAGTGTTATTTTACACTCCCTCACCCCTCTTTTGGAATCCCAAAGCACAATTTGTATACCTATTTCTTCGTATTCCCCCATACTTCCCTTCCCCTTTGTCCTTTCCACTTTAAGAACCTTTGAATTAACAGTTAACTTGGTAAGCAAAGGCTGGCTTCTGGTTCTTGAATGTAAAAGCCAAATACCCTCAGGCAGGTAAAATTCTGTCCAATCAATAATAAAATCACTTTGAAGTGATGGAGAGGCGCTCCCATTGCAGAACAGCATGTTTGTTATTTATAAGATAGCACACATTCAGAGAGTCCTGGTTGTCTTGACACTTTTCATACTCCTAATATAAACTGACAGTGTGGTCTGCCTTACCCGTAATGGCAATAGAATATTAGCAATTGTGACTGATAAAATTCTCTACCCACTGAGACTTTTCTATCGATTTATTAATTTACTAAACAAAGTTTCATTTTTAAATGTTGTTATAATTTATTGTGAGAGTAGCTTATTATGTTAATTGCCTTTTTATTCTTCCATCTACAGTACCTTGTTTAGTCTATGAGGTGCATCACAGGCACTTTGCTGACGTAGGCTGGTTTTTTTTCTCTGTCTAGGGAAGCAACTGTAACAAAACACAATCTGATTATAAAAGAACAAAGACAATGAAATAATTTATGGGGTTTTTTACTTGTTTAAGATTCTAGTCAGTACTGATGCAAGTATTTAGGAATTTTATCCCTCTAATAGATATCACACATCTACATCTAACTTTCAGTATATTTAAATATTTAATGGGAATTGTCATTTATTTGCAAATTGTAATGGCAAGGAAATCTATAATTCTGGACTCTTCCCAGATTTATAAATCTCAGTCTTTAAAAAAAAAAAGAAGATACTTCCTCTAAACTTCCCTGCTGTTGTGGTTTTATGAAGATTCAGGTTTATAAAACAGTCATCCAGGAACCATAACAGTTCAAGCTTCTGACTGTTTCTGTTACGGACTCAAGTTTTACCTCAACTACAATGAATCAGGTTAATGTCTAGTGCTTTTAAAAATTGTCACTGCTCCAGCGCCCTGCACAAACACATCAGTTCTCGAGCCTCACCCCCTCAACCCTTTACATTCTCCCAGGAATGTCTCTGACACACAGATACAAAGGGAGACTTCAAGTACAGACTGAAGAAAAGGTGTAGTTACATTTTAGTTTTCCATTTGCATGGGCCCACATTCCTTATCAGCTGACTAGTACCAACATATTGTGGCCAGGACCTGGGAAATTATTAACTAAGATGCTGGACTGCTCTCCAGAACTGACATTAGAGTAAACTGCCATATTAAGAATAAAATAAACCCTTAGCATTTGAATTTACCTCTTTATAATACAAGCTCTACCTACCTCTGATATGGAAGTAATTCTGAAACACCAAATGCTATTTAGAAATCAAAAAGTACTTTTTAAGACTTGAAGCTACTTAAGACCAGGTAGTTTGCCACTGGCTCATAACAAAGTTTACATTCATCTAAATCTCTAACTGAAAAATTTATCCTACTAATGTTCAAATATTCTATAAAGCCTGCACATTTGCTAAATTTCATTTATGTAGTCTCAAAACCCTTAGAATTAACCTTATCTAGCTACATATTAGTAATAAGACTATTCAGATACATCAGTGTCATCCACTACAAATACACTTTTCAGAGAAACACAACTGACTAAAGATTTCATTGATTTTATGAAAAAAAAAAAGCAGCATAATTGGTGTAACTTTGTTCAGAAAGGGATCTTTTCGAATTAGATGTCTTGATCTATAGTGGCTAATCTAATACAACACGTGGAAACAATGGCCTTTTTAGAACTGAAATAATTAGAAACAGTAAGTCCAAGAAAATACTGCAGGTGTTCTTATGTACATTCAGCTCAACAATTATAAGTAGCACCTCTTTGGGGTTTAGATATCTCTTTTAATAACAAAACACTTCAAGTTAAATTAACATATATTGGGACTCTTTTATAGCTTCCTTCAGCTCAGTCACAGCATAAATGAGATTTTTTTCATGTGTCTTCAGTGTTCAGCATGAATGTTTTAAGAAGACTCAGGAAGAAAAAATACCTCCTTGGGATTTACATGACATTGGCATGAGATTTCTGACTTTCACAGTAAATGCCTTTAGTGAAAAGCGGGTAATGGATACATTTTATGAAAACAAATTCATGTTAAAGCAAAAATATATTTTTAATAACTTTATCAAAGGAAGATCAGTAACTGAGACACTGTAGGGTCTTCATTTATGTATAAACTTGTTTATAGACAAACACCTAAATACCTGAATATTGAAGTTTTATAACTATTACAATATGCAATCACACTCAGTAAGAATCCTTAAATATCCTGTAATTTGGCAACATCTTCCCAACACCTAATGGCTTGCTTTAAATCAAGCCAACTCAATATTTCTGGCAAATCAGTTTTACCCAAGCCATCTTTAGACTTCTTTTGTTTTAAAGAAATGGAAAATGATGAAATCTCTCTCTTTTACTGTTATCACTTAAAGAAGGAAAAGTATTTATGTTCATCTCATTTAACTTCAGTTCTTGAAAATCAGACATCCAGCCTTAGTCTGTCATTTGGAAGCTATTTATAAAAGACCAAGGCACATCCATGGAGTGATTTATACACCTGTTGGAGGTGGCTGGATGAAGGTTACCAGGTCAGTTAAAGAATGCCCCGTGTCACTTTCCTTCCTGTGGCACTGTGCAACGAGGGACATCATAATGGTTTATGAGACAAGATTAAAAACATCTTGATCTATCCACAGCTCTAAAATGTTCTAAAGCTATTTGAAATAATGTCAAATATGCACTTTTGGGTAGATCAACCATTCTTTTGCTATTTACATGAATTTCACGTTCAGTAATTGGGAACACTTTTACGATCAAGAAACTTTATTATTAAACCCTTACAATACCTTCTGCATATAAGCAGTAAATACTATTAACTATTAAAATTCTAATTGTTCTTTTAAAACAAGGCAGATTTTTACCTGAAAACATAAAATTCTGTAGACCTCCTCACTGCATTTTTACATGATGGCAGGTTGACTTCATTAATAGACACTCACAAGGTTCAGAAACAATCTTCCTTAGTATCAGAAGCAATGCTACTTCAGAAGCACTTTTATGGGAACTGTTTGCAGGGGGCTGTTTGATACCAGGCTCTGAACTCGTGGTAATTTTTAAAATCAGAATAACCTGCAAAAAGAAATGTGACAAATGATGAGAAACACATATGAAGTCAAAAGAAGAAAAGTATTTGCCTATTTGAAAATAAAATTGCCAATTTAAACCCAAGCAAACCAAATTAAACTATTTTGCTCCCACAGAGAATTTTAAATTATAAAATAGCATATGTTAGGCCAGCTGGAAACACTAAAGAGATTTTGTAATTCAGCATTCTTATTTATATCCATAGGTAAGTCTTACTCTTTATAATAATATTTTTTTAATAATTCTTAAACCAACAGAAGATTACAGTAAAAAGATCAGGAATATGACATCTAAGGTTAAGAAGCATACAAAATACTCTTCAATATGTGGCACAATATTTTACCTCACATATAACGCCCAGCTATAGTAGTATGTTACATATTTGCAATCAACTATCACAAAAGTATTTTAAAGGGCTTAAAAACAGAACCTTCTTCCCCAGAGATCAAGAAGGTGAACTAATAGACGAACTAATCAGAAGAACAGGAATTCCTTCTCTGTGAGTAGAAGCAACTGAAAGAGTTTCCATATAGGTATGAAATTTACTTTTATGGATGGACCAACTATTTCACATTTACTGCAAAGCTAAATGAACACCTGAGCTTCTTTTACAAATAATCCAATGTCCCATAAAATGCATGGTTCTGGTTATTTCATGATAACCACTCTACTTACCCAAAGCTGAAGATCAACAGATCACAATTCTAAATAGAATATAGGAGTAAAAGAATGAAGAACAGGGATCATGTTGTTGGTACAATCACGAAAATGGGAGGGGGTGGCAAGGAAGAAAGAAGGAAGGAATAGAAACCAAACCAGCTGAAAGAAGAAGCAGAACAACCAAAATATGGTACCAAATTAAGACAGCTCATTAGATCATCTATCTTGCTGCTGCATATTTCAGATTTTTTTGTGTATTTATGTAAACAGTAACCTTTTCCATCAAAACCATTTAAAAGAAACTTTTTCTTTTCTTGGTCTTTCAAGGAAGCCAACTACTAAAAGTCATGGTTCTTTTGAATGAAAGCTACAGGATCAAATTTTAATGTCAGAGATTAACCTAATCTATTGTGCTGTATCGTGTTTCTAAATGAGCACTGGTGTGCATTGCAAATTCAAGAATAGGCGTAGTTCCTGCTGAGGGCAATAGGAGCTCTTACCTACATCTCCCCAAGAACAAAATACCTTCTAAAGAAGAAAACAAGAGCTAGTCATTAATAAATGATGTTGCCTTTAAAATCTTTCACTTTATCAAAGACTTTTTACCTGCTGACAGAAGAAAATGTAATCAGAGTAGGAAAGAATAAGATACAAGTATTACATGATTAAATTATATGTTCTTTTAAAACACAATCAGATAATAATTAAGGCATTAACATGTGAAATAAATCCATATGGCTGTGCTAAAATTAATCTCCTAAAGAAAGCTCTGTTTAAAAATATAGTATTTTAATGTTATTAAGGATTACTGCCTATTCAAGCTGTTACATTTAATGTTTTGTGTTTCTTTTTTAGTTAAGAACTGTATCATAAGTTTCTCAGTCAGCCACTGAGCTTCACTTAAGGCTCTGTAAATGACAATAAATGAACATCCTGGTAGTAACTAATATAAAAAAAATTTCCCAGAGAAACAGAATGTTCTTATATCTGCAAATTAAATTCTAAATAAGCCTATTTATTTAAAATAAGCAAGATGTATTTTAAAAAGGAAAACTTTTGCAAGGCAAAAACACACTTAACTGGACTGATTATTCAAAATAAGTAAGATTCTTTATTATGAGGATTCTGTCAGTTTTCACGGCTGATAGCTTATACATGGAAAAAAATGCACACTCCACTCAAAAATATTCGCAGAAAAAAAGGACAAAGTGGGTAAATAATCTCTTTTGTTATCTCTGTATAGTCAAACAGACCAACAGGATTTCAGTCTTCAGCACTGCTTCATGAGTTAGCTGCCAGTGGTGTTTAACCTGCAGTAAATCTCAAATTAAGCAAGACAAGAAGTTCATGTTAAGTGAGTACTGTATACTGGACCTTCAAAAATTATATAAGTATGCCAAAATGAGAAACATGTTTAATATTGTAAAATAATCCTGCTGAATGGAAAGATATGCATTGTTACGGTGGTCAAAATCTTAACACAACTCCTTAGTTTGAGGCAGAGCAGAAGTAGAAGTTCTCACAATATTAAAAAGACATTAAACTATTAGAGAGTGTCCAAAGGAGGGCCATGAGGACGGTAAGGAGCCTTGAGGGGAAGTCGTATGAGGAGCAGCTGAGGTCACTCAGTTTGTTCCGCCTGGAGGAGATGGGGGAGACCTCAGTGCAGGTACAACTTCCTCGTGAGGGGAAGGAGAGGGGCAGGCACTGATCTCTGGGGTGCCCAGTGACAGGAGCAAGGAAATGGCCTGAAGTTGTGGGAGGTTTANTGTATCAGGGGAGGTTTAGGTTGGATATCAGGAAAGGACTCTTCACTCAGAGGGTGGTTGGGCACTGAAACCGACTCTCCAGGGAAGTGGTCACAGCACCAAGCCTGACAGAGTTCTAGAAGCATTTGGACAATGCTCTCAGGCACATGGTGTAACTCTTGGGGATGATCCTGTGCGGTGCCAGGAGTTGGATTTGATGGTTCTTGTGAATCCCTTCCAATTCAGAGTATTCTGTGATTCTCTGATGCTGTGAACTGTGAAACTAAATGAAGAAGTAGTTAAGGGAACAATTTTTCAGCATTTTTTGTGTTATAGAAAGCAGGGGTACCCAATGAAAAGTAAACAAGTTTAAAGCAAATCTAAACCACTGAATTTTAATGTTAAACACACTTAAATAGTGGAATTTTTTTTTCTGCTTTGGTCAGAGTGTTGTCTTTAAAGAGTTGCTGGAAATTATGAAAGTAATGTCAAAAACTATTAAATAGGAGGGAGTCCAGATGCAACCTCTGGTTCAGGGTGTCTCTAAACTGCAGACTGCCAAGAGCAAGAGTCAACACCATGAAAACTTTATTTCATTTCTGACCTGTTTTTACATTTTTTTCCCTAGCAATCCATTATATGCTATTGTAAGAGACAGAAAAACAAAATTAGAAATGGACCTCTGGCAGTATTCTTAGGTAAACCTGTCTTGTGGATTTCAGGATTATATGTAGTCTCTCATTTGTTGTAGATAGTGGGAAAAGGTTCTTCCCCCAGAGGGTGGTTGGGCACTGGAACAGCTCCCCAGGGAAGTGGTCACAGCACCATCCTGACAGAGTTCAAGAAGAGTTTGGACAATGCTCTCAGGCACATGGTGTGACACTTGGGGTTGGTGCTGTGCAGGGCCAGGAGCTGGACTCAATGATCCTTGTGGGTCCCTTCCAGCTCAGAATATGCTACAATTTGTGAATATGCCCCTATTACACAGGAGGCTTTTCACATCTCCAGCAGACCAAAAGCAAATTCAGAGGTTCCCTGGAGTCAGTGGAAATTGGCATGTTTTAAAACAGAAGTTCATTTTAAATTCATGTTAAGAGAGGAAGCTAGACCATTTTCCAGGACCCTCTGGAATTAAAAGGATACAAAACAGAGCTATTCCTGTGAGAACCATGTTACGGATTCTAAATCCCTTAAATTTATGTAATTATATTTAAAACTAATATTCCTACAATTTAGTTTCTCTGTTTACTAAACTTAAAATGAACAGATTAATCCTTCTTCCAGTTCTTGCAGTCTAAAAGATGAAGTTACTTCTCATCCTCTCACCCCATCTCTTATTCAGACCAGTTTTACAGTAGATCAACTTCTGTATTTTGAAATTATATCTTAAGAACAAAACTAAATGACAGCAGGATCTTGCCAATGAGTTTTTCGGAAACAGATTTTTCAGACATTTAGAAACAGCTATCAATCCAAACCATAAATTCAGATAAAACTACTGGGCATGCTCAATTTTAAATATGTAATATATAGAGATGTACAAATAGGTAAATTCACTGATTAATTGTACATGTACAGAAACAAAAGCTGACATATATAATAGTTATATATGTATGTATAAAACATATATGTACATATACACGTATGTACAAGTATATAATAAACTTGAGTTCAGTTAAAAGCTTCTTAGGAATGAAACATACTCTGAAAGTCTTATCAGGAAATACATATTAGTCATGTATCAGTTACAAGGATAAAATGAGTATATAGATAGAGACGTACTAAAAGCAGTTTCGTATTTCTTCTAATTCTCTTTTCTTTCCTATCCGCAGAAGAACTGTTAGATATACCAATAGTAGGTTTTAGAATATCTGGGCTTTAGCTTGTAGCTGAGAGTCTGAGAACAGATATCTAATTTCTCCATTAATTTACTTCACAAAATTATAGTACACACTTTTTTCAGTCCTATGAAAGGCCAGTCACAGTCTTCCCACATATCTATTCCTTCTATGCATATATTAGGTGGTGGTTTATATGAAAAGCAGTTACCTTTCTCTAAATCTAAATTCCTATGTTTATTTTCACCCAACTAGAACAGGCCTATTCCAGTGTTTGCATTTGGAAATAAAAATTGAAGCACTATCTCTTTTCTGTCCTATTTAGCTGCTCGGAACATCAAAAATTCTGGTTTATGCAGTAAAACTCTTAAGATCCTGAACTTCAGAAGCAATTATTTTCAAGAGTTTTTTCTTCCATTCAAAGTATATTTTGAAAACCTCTTATTCTCAGCCAGCCCAACAGCTGCTTAAAAGCTTCAAAGTACAGTTTCCAGAACTCAGTACAAAAGAGCCACTATGCCAACTGAAGAAAAATGACTTGCTAATTTTAAAGTTGTAATGATTTTATATTAAATTTTGTACTGTATTTAATTTTTCATTACTCTTTCAATTGCCTATATGTGGACTGGAACAATCTGTGAATAAAGCTGCTTGCTCAAAAAACTACTGAGTTTTAATGCTGCAGAAAGGAGAGTGCTCATTGCATTTTGTGAGCTTTTACTGCAGTCATGATATTTGATGCATAGAGCTAGACAAGCTTTTGGGGCACAAAACACCTTCTTAGGGTATATATGTGTCAAGAGCTAGTGTGTCTGAAAGAAAATCTAGTTTTTCTAACTCTGACAGATAGAATGAAAGATAGGTGCTCTTTCTACTGATGTTATGCTTAAATAATTGCATTTATTTATTTTAAAGCATCCCAAGAAGAGGTAGTTTAAAAGAAGAATGTATCAACAGCTCTAAAATAAGTAGTGTCTTTATGGTATTTACCCCAAATTGTGGTGGCTGAAACTGAAGTCCTTTGATTAACACTTTTAAAAAATATTTTTTCTAAAACCTAGCTCATCCCTATAAAAAGTTACATCAGGAAATCACAAGTTTTCTTCTTGTACTGAAATGGTTTTTGCCTGCCTGCTGCTGATTCTAGTACACCTGAAGTTGCCACAGAGCCAAGAATCCCTGCCACCACAGCTTTTTTGCTAGTGAACCAACGTTGGCATAGCAACTTGAGATACTACTCAAGGAATCTCCCCTAAGGGATTTAACCCTGTCAGCTGGAAGAAGTCTGAGGTCTCCATGGTTTTCTGTTCTACACTGACGAAACTGCAGTTTGAGTAAACAGAAGCCAGAGGAGTGAAACAGGCAATTTTTGCTAATTGTGAATCAGGAGGTTTTCTTGTGTCGGATCAGATTAAGCTCAGTACTTAGACACACAACAATACTCCCAGTACTGTGTCTGTCATGCATCACAGACAGGGCATCAAAATATATCAGTTACAGTGCAGGACACTCAGATAACCAGAATACATGCATCCAAAGGGAGATTAGCAGCTTAAAGTAAAATAACATAGCCCACGGCCCTAAATACAAACAAAACCACGTTGAGGCAAAGAATGCTGAAAATTCTGAGGGTAAAGTCCATTATCAGATTCCAAGCAAAAACACAGGGCAGCGTTAGATAGAAATCACATAAAAGAGAGATGCCCTACCATGAAGGCATGTAGAGGATTAAGAATGAAGAATCACTATGGTATAAATGGTATTTCAGATTGTGTCATAGGAAAATATCAGACCAAGCACAGAGTTGTGATGGACACTAGTATAGACTAAGAGGAAAGCAAATACAATTTGCCTTGTAAAAGGGTGAATGGTTCACCATCTAAATTGTATAGTTAATACGAGATTAAACAGGCTTATAAATTCATCATAACACTTATTACTGTTTTTAAAAATGAAATTACACTGAAAGGTATTAGAAGGGGGAAAAAAGCAAACAGAACTTGCTGTCATATTGCTGATGAGCCAGTCATGATCTCTAAGCAATCTTTATTATTTGAGAAAAAGTAACCATATGTATAAGTAGAGCAACATACTCCATGTAGAAACAATGATTTGGAGTTTCCAAGCCATACTAGCATATTAGGACAATGACATCATTAGAGGCATCTTTCTGAAAAAGATTTTGATACCCATAAGATCAATAGGTATGTCCATCCCAGCTAATACTCAGGGGTTTTACAGTACCATATAATGCAGAAGACAGCAAACTATACATTTTCAATTGTACAATACTATATCACAGAAATAAATGTCATTTACCAGTTTCAAGTTTTAACCCTGAAGCATGAAAATTAATATGAACTCTACATGTTCATGCATTTGCCAATATTATTAGTTATTTTCCATTGCAAATCTTTAATACTTTTTCTCAAAATTTACTAACCAACTGGCTTCGGTAGTTTATTGGGGCAAGATTTCATATGTTGCACCTGTTTTCCTCTTCGCATTTTCTTCTTATTTCCTCAAGGTCACTTTGTTCTGTCTTAGAACAATATGAAAAAAAAATTATGTATCCATGATGAAAAGTAACAAAATTATGGTGTCATTATCATCTTAACCTGCCAAGGTGGTAAATTCTGTCATACCACTGTAAATTTCCATGACAGTTTTGTAAGCATGTATCATAGGATATAGAAGGGCATCTGATAGAAAATAAAGGCTGAAAAAAATATCTTCCATGTAAAACCTTTTCTTCTTTCAAAATTAAGTCTTCCTCTATAATTAAAGTTCTTTGCTGTTGGTCTTATTTGTTCATATTTTCTCCATTGTAAAAATATTTACCTTAGATTAGATAGCATTTCCCAAAATAGAACATTTATGTCAGGTATTTTAAAAGTGCAGGATTTAAAAAGTGCAGGATTTCATTTAACCAAATTTTGGTGGAGAAAAAAGAAAAAGACACCTCAAAATAGAGATGTTGTCCTGCATCTCAAAAGATGGAGCCAAACCTAGTATACTCACAATGGAATGTCCCAGAGATAGTGAAAATATTTTTTCTTAATACTAAATTGCTTAGAAACAGAGTTGGCATAAAATATTTTAATCTTGCCTTCTAACTTTCAAATTGCTCTGAGCCTTTCAAGTAGTAGTCATATTTACAGACATCAGTAGGAGTCAGAAGAGAGAAAAAATACACTAATAGGATGTACATTTATACCACTCAGAGACATTATTTAACATTAAATAATATTACAAACTACTAAGAGAAACCCTTAAAAATAAATTATTTCCCAGAATTGTTTAGTCTTTAGAAAAAATTTAACTTTCAGATTTTCCAGTAATTGTTTTAGTTAATGAGAAAATAAAGTTATAGTATCATATTCTGGAGTTATGTAGATGAAAATTAAAAAGCAGTACATTCTTAATTCCTCTGATTTTTTTCTTGGAGAACATAACATAAACTTCAAGCTTCAGGTTCTGTGAACATAACAAGTTAGATGAAGTTGGAATACCTACAGTGAAAGAAAGCAATATTTTGGAGCAAACAGTCCTACAGACAGGTGGAAGAGTATACAGAATGTTGTTATTATTACAACAATCACAGAAAAGAATTATCTTGGTTTCATGAAAACTACAAGTAAGAACTGAAATATTTTAAAAAACCTAAAAAAATTCTGTGGGATGATCTATTAAGCATATATAAGTCAGTACAGAATTGTTATTAATCAAAACAGTTAAAACCATTCAGTAGCAAGGGTTTTGATAAGGAAGGGCCTTTTCTTGGTAAAAATATTTTCACTGAATTTTTTACTTCATATTTAAAGAAAAATAGCTGGAAATAAAACAGATCCCACTGTTTTTAAGCTATTTTGTCTTGGTGCCACACTTAAAAGACTCTTTGAGGGTTGAACTTGGAAGATAGAACAATTACGTAATGTATTGGGTTTGCAAGGCCTGGTTTTTGGTAGCAGGGGACAACAGGGGTGGCTTCTCTGAGAAGCTGCCAGAAGCTCCCACCATGTCCAGCAGAGCCAATCTCTGGCTGGCTGCAAAGATGGACATGCCACAGGTCAAGGCTGGGCCAATTAGAAATAGAGGTAACGCCTCTGTGATAACAGATTTAAGGAGAAATCAAAACAATCCTGGTGGCGCAGTTTTAATTCCAGCCAGAGCAGAGTGGGGTGAGAATATGTGAGAGAAAACAACTATGGAAGCACTAAGCTCAGTGCGGAAGGAGGGGCAGGAGGTGCTCCAGGTACCGGAGCCGAGATTCCTCTGCGGCCCGTGGTGAAGGCCGTGGTGAAGCAGCTGTGCCCCTGCAGCCCATGGAGGCACACGGGGGTGCAGAGATCCACCTGCAGCCCTTGGAGAAGTGACCCACACCGCAGCAGTTTGAGGGGTGCTGCTGCCCGTGGGATGGACTCACGTCGGAGAAGTTCATGGAGAACTGTCTCCCGTGGGGAAGGACCACATGGTGCAGCGGGGCAATGATTCCTCTCCCTGAGCAGTGGGAGAAGCCACGGGTGATGAAATTACCGAAACCCCCATTCCCTGTCTCCCTGCGCCATTGGGATAGGAAGTAGAGATGGAAAGGAGGGAGGGATAGGGGAAAGGTGTCTTTAAGGGCTTATTTTATTTCTCATTATCCTTCTCTGATTCTGTTAGTGCAATACATTTACTTCATAACTCTAAGTTGAGCCTGTTTTGCCTGTGATTGTGTTTGATGGGTGAACTCTCTCAGTCCTTACCTCAGCCCATGAACCCTTTGTTGATTTTTCTCTCCCCTATCCAGCTGCACAGGGGAGTGAGAGGCTTTTGTGCGTGCCTGGCATCTGGGCAGGGTCAATCCACGACACATTTATACAACTATTTAATTTATATGGTAGAAGCAAGCAGCATACTTTAGGTTAATCTATACTCTTTAATAGTCTTTTTCTTCAATGGGTGTTCAGTTAATATCTGCTTAATGTCTTTACAACCGTGACTCATTACAGCAACAAAAAACAATGGCAAAGGCCTGATATCAGAAAAGCACCCCTATTCTATATAGCACTTAAGTTTAAATTTAAATACGTTCACGTTTTATAAAAGACTTTTCACATTTTAAATTAAGACTGTCCATAATGGGGGAAATGGGAATAGGCACTGTCCAGAATGGAGATAAAATTTAGCTACCTTGTTACAATACCCTCAGTTGTTATGTCAATCAATATATTAATATTAAGCAACCATTAATATAGCAATGAGCTTGGGTTCTGTCATGACTGTGATCTTCTTAATTTCTTCATGAAATGAATATAAGGTATTGAAATTTATTTGTAATTTGTATTTATTTTATTTTAAGTAGAAATTAAAAACATATTCATAAAGATTGCAAAGCTTCNTATTTATTTTATTTTAAGTAGAAATTAAAAACATAAAGATTGCAAAGCTTTGCAAGATATACAAGGCTTCTGGAAGAAAGCTGAAGTCTCTTTTAGCTGGCATTCTAGTATAAGTCAGCTCTGAGCTTCTCCTACAGAGTTTTGTAAGAGAGGCACAGAACTGAAGCCAGCAGGAAGATAACAACAGCTATTATCTCTCAGCATTTTGTGTTCTTTGTCTCCACCTTCTGCTTGGAAAGAAGGTAGGTTACAGGGAGTTAAAGTATTCTATTCATTTGGAGAAATCTGGGAAAGAAAGTAAATAACAATGGATGAGAAGGTCTCAAATATAAAAGGCAGCAATAAAATACTGAATATATCATCAGTAGCAATTATTTTATTAAGATGGGCTAAATAATTATGTGGCACCAGATTGGTGCTTGTTGCTAACTTAGATTAAATATTCAAAAACTAAAAGCATCAATAAACAGTCCCATAAACTGGTTATAGATTGGGACATTTGTCAGGGACAAGAAGAGAGATGGGGTAGAGTCACACCTTGAGTTTGATTTACCTTGATTTAAGCAATAGTGGGTAATCATTAAGTCACCCCTTCTACTACAAAAATGGCAGTTTTATTTCTCTACAATGTTGTTATGGAAAACAGAAGCAAGGGAAATTCTCCAGCTGTAAGGACAAGGCAATCAATGTAACTTAAAAGTACTGCCTGTACTTGTCATTTCAGAATGTCAGCAGAGTATGCCATTGAAAATACTTACACAGTAGGAAGAAATAAAACCTGAGAAGGAAGCTTGAGAAGGAAAAAAAAGAAGGAGAAAGAAGATAATCGTAAGAGTCTCTCATATAGGGTGGATTTCTGTGATTAACAGTTTAATTTACTTCACAATATTTTTTCACAATGTACCACTTTCACAATTTTGAGGAGTAAAATTTTTCAAAGAACTTTACTTTCCCCAAAGATTTCCTGGAATAATTGGAGGCTTTTTATTGAAAAATAAAATGGATTAAAATTTCTCCCTGTAATATTTAGATCTTTTAGAATTCTGCTGCTCTGGCAGAAACAAAATTAATTTTTCACTAAAATTCTGCTCCCAAAAGAACATGATCAAATTCCCTCTCGACAAAAATGAACACATGCTCCCATTTTAATAAAAGCATATTAATTTCTAATAAATAACAAAGCCTACCTGAAAAACAGACTCTTCTAAAATTCTGTCTGCCACTATTTTCCGTCATGGTCCATAAATATTTTATGAACTGTCAAATTGATTTTTGTATCATAATTGGAAAGGAAAAACATAACCCACCCCCATTAAGTTATTCTGATTAAATAACTTAATCAGAGAAGAACTGAAAACAATGGTATTATAAAGAAAGTATTCAAAGTTTATCAAAAGGCAACTGAACAAATGTATCTAGAAACATTAAGAACTGAAAAGTGACAAGTTATGAGCAGACATACATAACTTGTAGGATGTTTAGGTACTACTTAATGCAAAAGGAAAATTTTTTTTTACAATAATACCTTAAACCCGAAGATGGAGCTCTTGAACCGTTTATTTAAAAATAACTAGAAAAAGTGAAAGTAACATAGTTACCAAAGAAAAATACTGTAAAACTTCTGGAATTTTCTTACTATCTTCAATGACATTGCATGCTAGATTGTGAGAAAGCATAAATGCTTTTCCATGTGCCTACACTTTGCACTTGCATAGAAGCCACTTCACTCAGCAAATGTTTCTGTCCGCATATGAATCCTAACTCTCATACACTCTTCCCCTCACATTTGAGACTGTCTTTCAAAATCTGTTCAAAACTTATTTTAGACTTCTTACTGGACTTCCTTTGGAATTTAAATGGCACTTTCTGCAGCAGAGTTTAGTACAAATGGTCTTCCCATTCTCACTCTGTGTTTCAAGAGTGCATGCGACCAGGTTCAAGAGACCCTTTTCATAGGGGGAAAAAAAAAATACCCACAGAAAGAGCCACAAAAAAATAAAGCACAAGAGAACTGCTTAAACCACATTTTAAAGTCATTAATATTTTAATCCTTCAATCTGATCCTGTACTTAACAAGCAGTGGGAAAAGTCATTTGTATCAATAATTTTTGAGAACAAATAAATGAGTTTCTGAGTTAACTCCCTAATTAAGTTTTTTAAGTGGCCAAATACACTAGAAATACATAGGGTATGATTCCTCATTGGTGTGCACTTCTTACAGGCATTATACAGGGTGTGCACAATGGTTCCTTTTGCAGAAGAACACAGATGAAGAAAAATATTTCACATCACTATCAGACACATAGAAGTTTGGGGTAATTCACCCCCAAGTCCAGGGTAGTTCAAACCTCCCAGCTGCCTGAAGAGCCATTCCCGAAGAATGTACCCAAAGGGGTACATTTGACATATAAAGTATCTGTTACTTGAGGGTTCCTTGGACAACTTTAAAATCAGACTGAGTTCAATTCAACAGTTTTACTACCAATTTATGCCACCAAAACAGGCCAAAGAATTAGTTAAATTCCAGTGTAAAATGCTAACATTCTTTTCAAGGCATTTAAAATCTTGGACAGCTGTACAGATACTATTTAAACACAGAGAAATTGAGCTAATGTATTTCTAAGGGGTTCTGCATATGGGGAAAGAGTTTCAGTTTGAGAGGAAAAATAGTAGGTCGATTGTGCTTGCATAGAAAAATAATAATGTTTAATTGGCATAGTTTCAATTCATATATTTAGAAATGAAAATTCTATCAAGTGATAGGAAAAGATTTAAGTTATGGTAACTGCTAAAAGTTTTTTCAAAATAATTATGTTTTGAGATAATTTTTGTAAAAAGACTTCTGCACCAAAAGATTATATAAATAGCAATTCTACTTACTTATTTTTCTCAATCATGCTAATAGTCAAGTGGTTTTCCAGATCCAAGTATTTTAATTACAGCTGGCATTTCTAAGCTGCCTATTGATGGTAAGAGCTGTGCAGAAATATAACTATTTCTATTACTAGTCATGTTAAAGTCATATGGGACAAACTAAACTTCAGTTTCTAATCTGTCTCATTTAAGTTTAACCCTTTCGACAAAAAGCCTGCAAGATATGAACTATATTATGTTTTTCAAGTGGGCCTTCTTATTTTCTTTCGGACAATTACACGACTAATATGTTTCATAAATTCAAAAGGAGACTTTTTTTTTTATCATATTGCATGCCAAAGTTTAAAATGTTGTATTTTTTCAGTAAAATGGAAACTTCCTTCAGATGGCTCAGAAAACTCACATGTAATTAAGACATTTTAAGAAATACACTCCATATTGTCCTCAAAAAGTTTAATTAATCACTTAAGGTAAAATATATATGGCTAAACTGTCAGCATTAGTAAGTAAAAAGACCCCAAACAAATAAACAAACCAAAATTTAAAATTATATGTTCTTTATATGAGTCTGAAACTCAAACTGTATTCATAACTATCTGATGCAATAAAACTCAAGTGTGTTTTTTGGAGAAATGTCTGTTATGCCTACTGCAACCAAAGACAGAAGAAATACTACAAGGTTTTAGTGAATATATACTGAAATACTGCATATGGTTTTCCGTTTTTCATCAGAGAACAAATTTGACCTTCATCTCTGATCTTGCTCCTGGAAAATACCTTGACTTTCTAAAGGAATTGGTGAAACCCGACCACAACCAGACCATAGAATAAGAAGATCTAGCATGTATGTGCACTAATGTACAAATTAAATAACCTAATTTGATACTATCAGAAAGCCTAAACAACTTACTATTTCAAATTTCAAAACCTCACTAGGGAGCAGAGACTGTCGTTTCAAGCCATTCCCAGTCTCAGGAGGCTGTACCACTGAACTTCCCCATCGGTGGCTGCTGACAGCTGCAAGTACGCCCACTGTGGATACGAAATCAGCCCTAATACACCAGAAGTGTACAGCCTTGGAATCGTAACCCATAACTACTTCTGTACCTCAGAGCTTTCGGCCAAGTGATGCAGCTGCTTTAAGCCAGGTACCAACACTATCAGCCACTCACTGCCCACACAACTCACCCTGTGGGGCTACCTCCACCTCAGCATGCAGCTTCTTTGGCACATAGGAAGCAGAAACACCCCTCTCTCCAGCACTCACTGCTCATTATTCTGGGAAAAAAAATCCACATCAAATTAGATAACCCTTTAGCTTTCCTGCATCCATCTGCAGGCGCACACGTGGAAAGGAAGTTTAGTACCACTGGTGGATCTGGTGAGCATAGATAGGTAAAGCACTGGAAGGTATAAAACAAAACCGACAAGAGAAAGCTGGATGTTAAAGGGCACGGCTCCTGTATTACAGAACTGCGTGTCCCAGACAGCAACAAAAACTTAAAACTACCAGCCTGCAAAGAGGGTTCTCCCAAGTAGCAAGCTACAGGACCAGAGGAAATGGCGTCAAGCTGCACCAGGGGAAGTTTGAACTGGATATTAGGAAAAACGCCTTCACTGACAGGGCGGTCGGGCATTGGAACAGGTTGCCGGGGAAGCGGTTGGAGCGAATATCCCTGGCGGCGTTCAGAAGCCGTGCAGATGCGGCACTGAGGGACACGGGTCTGTGGTGTGTGTGCTCGGCAGTGCTGGGTTAATGGTTGGACTCAGCCGGGAAGGGCCAGCCTGGGGCTCGAAACCCCCGGGACCCTACCCGCGTGCGCTGCCTGCAGCAGGGCGGGCAGGAGCGGGAGGAGGAGGAGGAGGAAGAGGGCCAGGAAGCGGCCCCGCACCGCCCCACCAGGCACCTCAGGGCACGTCGCCGCTCCCGGCCCTGGAGCGGCCGAGGCGAGGGCGGCGGCGGGGCTTTCCCAGCCGCAGTGCCAAGCTCTGCGCTTGCACCTCTGGCGAAAGCAGGGAAGGGAGGGGAGGGAAGGGGAGAGGAGGCTTTCACATCCTCAAACCCCGGGGAAACATCTGCTGCAGCTGCCGCCGCAGCGCCATCCGAAATCGTCCCGCCGATGGGTTTAATTAATTAATCCCCATCCATCCCCGCTCCAGGGGCAGCTCCTCTGAAGCCGCCAGCCCCGCGGCAGTGCGGGCTGCACCCGGCCAGAGGCACAGGTAACCGGCCTCGTCATCCCTGCAGCTGTTCCTAAAAAATAGCAACCAAGGAAATTTCGGCTGCAGAGCCAAAGAACTGTGCTGGACCAGTCCCTGTCGTGAGCATCTACAGCTCTGCTACTCCGTCCTAATTGTGCTGCTACAAAAAAGACAAAGTGTCTGTAATCCGAGGATATTTGCATATTCCTGTGGCATATGAGTATTTATAATTTGCAGTAGGGTAGAGAAGGGGTTTTTTGAGAGGTGGGAGGAGGATGAAGGTGGGCGGAACACGATTAATTATCTGGGAAGCAAATAAAGTCTGACAGGAAAATGTCACTTTACTGGAAGATTTGGTATATTGCTACTTTGCTAGAGAAGGAAAACAGCTGTTTGTGTCGAAGAATCAGAAGGACTGATGCACAGGAATTCTGAAGCAAAGTAAAAGGCAGACATGTAGCAGAGAGGACTAGCATGGACACGACTGACTCATCCATGTGTTTCTTTAAGGATGGATCACTTCAGAATATTGGCAATAGAAATAATTTAGCTGTCCTTGGCAAATTTACTTCCCAGGATAAACTGGATAGAATTCCTGTCAACAAAATCCAAGACAGTTTAAATTGCGTGTCACTCTACAAAATGAATGCAGCAAAACATGAATCATCCTTGTGATGTCTTCCATCCTGTGCCTTACCTGCCTCCCATGAATTTACCTCTCCTGTCATCTCTTTCTAAAGTTTTCCAGGAGGAGGTAAGAAGTTATGGAGGAAAAGATCAATCTGCACCACTGAATGTAATTTCTAGTGTAAAACTGATTATATTTGGTATGGAGATTACTGAGTGTCAGTAAATAGCATTTTAAAGGCTTGTTACTCCCGAAGCCAAATTTTGGAAGCTTCTTTTCACTCAGGTGAATATACAATTATGATAGAAAGCAGACACAGGATGTGTCAGACAGAGTTCTGTGTTTTGAGAGTGTTGGTTTAGCCTTACAGTGCCCATACGGCATATAAAACATTCTCAGCTGTCACTTGAATTTGCTATGTATGTCCCCTTGAAGGACTAGACTACAGTGGTATGCATAAACTATATTTCACACCAGGAGATATTTCATTGTGAGGTGTTCTTCATCATTATCAAGCAACAGAAAAATTCTGAGCATTCAATGACCCTGTTCTTTTTGTACCATACTTGATAAATCTCTTCTCAGGAAAGAATTAAGTACTTAAACCACTGCCATGCTCTTCTATGCACTGATTTCGGGAGGATGACCTCTAGTTTTACTGTGATGTATTGGCTGGGGCTCCAGAATCTTGGAGAAACGGGAGCAAGATGCATCTTTTAAGTTTACTGACACATAAAGACAACAGAAGAGAATGACTGTTTTCTGATGGACCTGAAAGGCAGGCAAGTGCCTTTGTAAAGTCTGCCTTCTCAGCTGAACCAATTTACAAGATGATCACTAACAGTACCCAGCCTCTTAAAGAAGATGTGTATGCCTGTCTTGAGAACAATCATGGCTTTGTCAGCTTTGAAGAGAAAAACAGTAATTCTTTCCTTAAATTCTATCTATTCACCCCTCCAGCAGGGGCAAATTACCCTTTACTCCCATACCAAGATGCTGTGCCTTTAGTAGATCCCTGCTCAGATTTTGTGTGTCCAACAGCAGATGCTGAACAGCACCCAGTGTTGGAAGAGCTATTGAATCCCTGGTAGACTACAGTGATATGAAACTTCTGCATCTCCACTACAGGAGAGAGAGCCCAGCCTGACCACAGGAGGCCTCCTGGAGGAAGCCAGCCAGGACAGAAGGTGGAAGTCCATGGCATGACTCAGAGGTAAAGCAAACTACTTTTTTTATTCCTTAATCACCAAATAAGTTGGTCATGCTTAATAAATAAAATGAGTTTCTGAACTCCATTCCCCAGGGTTCTAAAAGAACAACCTTATAAAACATATTTATCCTGGATGTTTGAACTGAGTATAACAATTGCAGTGGAGCGTTTGTATGATGGATTGTCCCTGCTGTAACAAAGAGGTACCAGTCAGCAAATTCTAATGAGAATTCTAATGCTAAAAACCCCCAAACCTTGAAGGTAATTAATGTTTTTTAACAATCTATTTATGTAAGTTGTGAAGTTATATACCATAGTTCTAATGAACACCTACTTTAATGCAAACTAAAATAACAAATCACTTCAGAGTCAGGAAATCCCCTGGATATTTCTGTGTGTTTCAGTATTTCCTGACAAGTTGCAGTGCAGCACATTTAAAGACCTGTTCCAGTGTCTAGTTGATCAGTAAACAGAAGTTCTTCAGGAGTGCCATCACATGTTCGTCAAAGTACATATTACCCTCTAATTTTATACCAATATATGTCATATACATAAAGTTAAGTCTGATCATTTCATATTGATTACAGCATCAAAAGGGAAATTCACTGCTTATAACGTGAAACAAAATTGGGTTGATGGTTTCAGAATTTTCTGATAAAAATTGTGGAAAGCAGAAATATCTACTCAGGGCTTCTAAGGATAGACATAATTAGCAATTATCAATATGTTTGCAGTTAATTTCAATGCTTCTCAAAGAAAAATGCTCATTACAGCTAGAACAGAATTTTATGGTATCTCACCCTATACACTCATAAATGAGGGGAGGCATTTCTTAGAACATGGTAAAGAAATGTAAATAAGCTTCTTGTTCCATTTGACTATGCAGTAGTGCAGTTATTGCACAGTTAGCTATACTTTATATGTGTTATTGTCACCAAAAAGTCTCTAAGTGGCATAAATTCAGGCAGTGGTTTTGGTTCCCAGTTTCTGTCTTCAAACTTTGCATTTTAAATCACCTTATGTTTGCTGCAGTCATATAACAGAACCCTGAAGAACCCAAGAAACCACAAGGGATAAAAAATAGACTACATAATTTTCCTTTTTTTTTCTTGCCTATCCCATGTAATTTTTACTCTTATTTCTCAGTTACTGTGTTCTTCATTTACATATGAAAATTAGACCTCAGACATCAGTCAGAACTGTTCAACTGGTTTTTTTCCACAAGCCTCTGGAAAAGTAAGGGAGAAAGAAGATTTGAGATATGCAATTCTATCCGACCATTAATTTTTCCAATGCAAAGAAAAGCAGACAGAGACAGACATAGAGATACTCTAGCAGATAGAGACACACCTGAAATGAACACAGACAAATCCTGAAACTGAATATCATCAAGTCAGTAATCCAAGTTACAGTCAAGAAAGTAGTCTGAAATAGACATTAGTTTCCGGAAGTAGATAGAAACGGTGTGGTGGCTTTCTGGTGATCTTTTGTTGGGTTAAGTTCTCTATTAGAGTGAAATGCCTACTCTAGTGAAGCTGTCAGAAAAAGTCACACTTAACCTGGGGACAAACCTTGAAACAGATATGGTGCAGCATAAATTTCTTAAGGAAGTGGTGTAAGTGATCTTCCAAACCTAGTATGCATTTACAAGTTTTCCTGTGATACTGAGGTATTAACTACTAATGTGTAAATATTGGCATAAAAAGTAGGTGAGTTTGTGGGTACAGTTTTTAATGAGACTACATAAACAAATTCCAGACTTTAGCTGCATGATTCAGAGCCCAACTACCAGCCACCAGGCATGTGATGTGATGAACATTGCTAATCTTTCTAGACACCAGTCCCAAGACATTCCACAGCTGTTTGGGGAAGTTGTGCTGAAAGAGAGATCAGTCAGGCATTTTGTAAGCAAATTCTACAGTCACTTTCTCCAGTGTGTCTGGGATGAATGTAAAAAGAAAAGAGACAGAGACAGCCTTTGAGACAGATGAGCTGTGGTATATAAAATATCTGCAACAGACAGGAGCTTCTCTATCTTTAGACGTAGTGCTATGGCTTTGGCAGTCCACAACTTTGAACTTCCCTAGCAGTCTTTTGCATCTCTGAGCAAAGCAAACCCAGTGAAGCTCTGTAATAGCAAAGCAAATGCGAGAAGCTGACAATGAAGGTCATTCTAAGACTGGAGAATCAGAGCCTGCCAGAGAAAGGATGACAGCTGAAGAGCTATTCTTCATGTATTCCCAGTCTGTCTAGGGGAGGTCTCAGTGCTGGAAGACAAGGTCTTGTCAGTGTTTGCCTGTAAAGTCCCCTTCTCTCACTCATATGACAATTTTCTACCCTTTTCTCTGTGGTCGCAAGTTTCTTTGCAGTGGTTAGGAGGACTTCAGAATTTGACCATGCAGGTATATTTGTACCTGGGAATCGGGTCACAGAGCCCCCCTGTCCAGTTAGCAAATGTTATTCTTTTTGTTGGGCTTAACAGGATGAGCGTGGGAATTGCAGAACAAACCAGGTTATTTGACAAGTCTGATAAGGAGCAGAGATGACTTCTTGCCCCTGCTGGAAGCTAATACATCTGTAGACACAGTTTTCTCCAAAGCTGGGAAATGGTAAACACTACGGAGTTTACTTACAGACTTGGTAGCAACCCTTTTCTTAAAGAAATAAGCATTTAACTCATGCTGCTAACAGATTTTTTGATTTCTCCAAAAGCCCACCTAGTCCAGTATTGCATACAAGACTGTGGAGAATTAATAAAGTCATCGTTGTTCCTCTGCATCGTGATGATTTGTTGATCAGGCATTCATTACCAGGAGATGGTGTGTTTCTAGTTAATAGCCATGGATTCACAGATTTGCCTTCATGAAGATATACGTTTGCTTTTTGAACACATCACTTACATCCCAACGCTGTACTTTCAGGCAATTTGTGAATATATTAGGCAAAAAAGTCCTAAGCCCAGATGGGTTGCCTGAAGGTCTCTCTGCCAGTGATTTCTATCCACCTGGAAAACTGAGCATTTATCTCTTCCCTCCATCTCTGATCTTCTAACCAATTATTTATCCATGTGAAGTTCTTATCTTTCTTCCACTGTTTCTCTAAGAGGCAACCTCTCTAAGAGGTTGAAGAATTTTATGCAGAACTTACTGAACTAATTGTGGTCACATTATATTAATTTCCCTGTGGCCTTTGTACAGGAAGAGGTCTTTCCCAGTGCTTCCTCTGCTGAAGCAATAAGCATATTCTCCAGAGTAATGATTACTCTGGAGAGGTAATCATCCAGGAGTTATGCAGTATTAAGCAGCACATTGAGTGTGAGGTATCTTGAGGTAGGATTCCAGCCTCTCCTACTTTTCCAATATTGATAGAAAATTACTGTAGGCATTACTCAAGTACTTAGTGAGTTAAAACTTTTGACCTGCTTGCAGAAAGAGAAAGAAAGTTTAATTAGAAGCAACAATATGTAAAGTAAGGAAAAAAGAAAAAGGTGGAACTTGAAAAATATCAAATGAACAATTTAAGGACATTCACACCTTGACAAATTAGAGGTCTGGGCAATCACCAACCACATGAAGCTCAACAAGGGAAAGTGCCGGATTCTGTGCCCTGGATATAGGACAGATTGAGGAATGAGATGCTGGAAAGCAGTGCCATGGAAAGGGTCCTGGGGCTTCTGGTCAACAGCCAGTTGAACATGAGTCAGCAGTGCCCCAGCAGCCAGGAGGGCCAGCCCTGTCCTGGGGGGCATCAGGCACAGCATCGCCAGCTGGGCAAGGGAGGGGATTGTCCCGCTCTGCTCTGCTCTGGGGCGGCCTCACCTCGAGTCCTGTTTTGGATGCCACGATATAAGAAAGACATGAAGCTCTTAGAGAGCATCCAAAGGTGGGTTCCCCACCTTGGTGAAGGGCCTTGAGGTGAAGTTGTACCAGGAGCAGCTGAGGTCACTTGGTCTGTTCAGCCTGGAGAAGAGGAGACTGAGGGGAGACCTCACTGCAGTTACAACTTCCTTGTGAGGTGAAGAGGAGGGGCAGACGCTGATCGCTCTGGTGCCCAGTGATAGGACCTGAGGCAATGGCCTGAAGTTTTATCAGGAGGTTTAGGTTGGATGTTAGGAAAAGTTTCTTCACCCAGAGGGCGGCTGGGCACTGGAACAGGCTCCCCAGGGAAGTGGTCACAGCATCAGCCTGACGGAGTTCTAGAAGCATTTGGACAATGCTCTCAGGCACATGGTGTGACTCTTGGGGATGATCCTGTGCAGTGCCAGGAGTTGGATTTGATGATCCTTGAGGGTTCCTTCCAACTCAGTTTATTCTGTGATTCTGTGAAAAATAGCCTAAAGTGTGCTTGAAAATATCTGTGCTATTAAATACCCATAAAACAACAAATTGTCTAATAGCATACTGCCTAATAAGCTAATAGGTCACCAGGAAATAATGTCAAAAACTCAAAATAATCTCCTTTAGGCTGAGTGCCATTGAATAAAACAACTGTGGCTTCACTAAGGGTTTGGTTATTTATCATCCCTACAGTTATGTATTTCACTTTGCATTTGCTTTTCACTTGCCCAATAGCAGAGTGATTCTTTGTTTATTCAATAACTTAGGGGGTTTTTCTATTGCTTCTTTTGTCATGCAGGTCCTTTCCAATATAAACTGGTGGGGTTTATGCTTAGTTACGAGTAGTTTCAGGGGGTCATATGTAGCCTTTTCTTTCAAAGGCCTAAAAGAGAGAAAAGAAATAACGTTAATTGAGTCTATTTTTCTTCCATATATAAAGAGAAGGAGAATAATTAACCAAAGAATCAAGGAAATTATCTGGGGGAGTTATTTGAAGATCTTTCATTTGGCATTATTAACTCTTGCTGGGCCCACTAAAGTCAATACTCCTAATTTTAAAATATAAGTGGTCTAAAATAACGCACAGCTTCTACAAGTCAAATGCTGAAAGTGAGGCACCATTTATTTTTAAAACAGTTCTTGCTTTTGTTTTGCTTTGTTTTTTCATTTTCTTTTTGCTACTATGCACCTTTAGGTAGCAGAACATGTAAGACTGCAAAAAAATTTTTTATTACTCAGAAGTTCTGCTGTTTAACAGCATTTATCATAGGATTAATCTCCTGAACTTCAGTTATCTAGAAGCTTGCATCCAGTCTGTGCCTTTCATCTCCACTTCCCCTGTAGGCAGTGAAGAGGAACTGGAGTTTCCAAAGGGCCATGCTGTACATCTAACTTTAGCACCTGTCAGAAGCATGATATGATTGGTGTCCAATCTCTACTTACTCACTTAACTGATTATTCAAAATCAGACAAAATAAATCCCTTCACCACTGTAAGCTTATTGGAAGATAAGCTGCCCCTTTCACTTAATAAGACCATTTTAAAGAAGATAAGCATGTGAAACTGTACCGTAGCTACTCATTCCCCAGAAAGCAGCATATAATTCCAGGCTTTTCATTTCCATTAAAATAGAAATATACACCTTTGTTACTTTCTACATATTTCTTTGTCACACATTCTTTATTATCTATCTACTAGTGTCATTAATTAATGATTATATGGGAACTTTTTTGCTACTTTTTTTTTTTTTAATTGTTGATCTAGAGCTTATGAAGAAGTTCCTTGGGATAATATGTTGCCTTCCAAAATTCAGCCTGCAAAATCAACAAGATGTTGGCTAGTCCTGTTTCCCAGTCTTTCAAAGAAAGCAGATACGATCCCAAACTTGAAATAACCAAGTCGGTGAACAGTTTCTTACTAACTGGTTTTAGGTTTTGCTGATGAAATGGAGCCTAAATTTTGTGTGTCACACACATAAACCCACAAAAATGTTTTCAAGTGAAAACAGTCTCAAGTTAGCATCTAAGGTCACTAGAACACTCCAATAATTGCCTCAAATTATTTCATATTTCATATTTTTTCTTTCCTTCTTCTGTGTAAATTGGTTCAGAAGATATGCATGCACAATATCAAAGCAAAGGACAAGGATATTGATGAAAAACTAGTTGATAGGAATGATGCTCTACCTTAACAAATCTCACATTGAGTTCATTTACTCATGATTATTAACTGTAATTATTTTTAATAAAGTAAAATTCAGTCCTGCAATTGGTTCTGATTGCTGTATGAAAAAAGTATTGTCAGATTAATTAGTTAATGTTGCCTACAAGAAGCAAGTAACTATAATTTTAGGTTGTTGGAGGCTTCTGGGACAGATTTCAAACAAGATATTTTAGCTCTGCACAGAGACCAGGTGATTCGTAAATTTCAGGTTTTGTGAATATTGGAGTTGTCTGAACAGTTCCTTTACAAAGTCTGTGTCCATTTAATTATTTCAGAATACTAAATTCAGCAGCATTCTATAACTAGAGAAGTTAAGATATTCAGTCAATAGCTATATGAAAAATATGTTCTGCATGCTTCTCCTGTGAGATACTTAAATATAAAAAAGCAGAACAGAAGAAATCTGTAAAGTGAATGGTTGTCATAGTTTCATACGTATGATGTTTGCATTAAGACATGACATATATGTAAACACCATGGTAATCATACACACACGCACAGACTCAAGGGTTTTTTTGCTGTCTGTAGAATCCCAAACAATCACCTCATCAGTGTCTTTTATTCACTGTATTACACCTATGTAATGGTGTCTGTCTCTGTCTCAGAGTGGAGCATTTCAGGTGAGTGCAGTAAAAGGTGACAGGAGATTCAAAAGGGCTCAAATAAGAGACAGAAGGAAAAGTTGTTCAAAGCATGATAGAAAAGTAAGAACAAGTCCCCTTTCCAGACCATGAGCCAGAAGATTTGCCAAGGCAAACTCAATGGACAAATGTGCTACTGGGCATAGTCAGGCATACAGTGGGAGAGACAGGTACCTCTGCAGAGTGGAAGAAAACACTACAGATAGATAGAAAACGCTATCATGGTTTCTTGAATGTTGATCTTTCAAAGGAATAAAGTTGTGGACATTGAGAGTAACTTGCAGGGACAGACCAAGAGAGAAATGCAGACCTGATGTTAAATTTCCCTGTGTTCTCAAGAACTGAATTAAATAAGTGTTGCAAGAAGGGAAGCAGTTAATTTTAAAATAAAACTTGCTTATCCTGTCTTATGAAATTTACTGAAGTCCCAGCATCTGAGGAGATTAAAAGATAAAATTCTGCCTGCTGAGCTGGTTCATTTAGCATATATGCCAAACTAATCATTTGCCACGGTCTTTTACCAAATTCAAATGAGCACTGCCTTATTCCAAGAGCAAAACTTTGACTTGTCACCACCTATCTTTTGGGACCTCATAAATATTCTATTAGAATGTTCTGTCTGGTGAAAAAAAAATGATTGATCCATTTTGTCTTAACAGTGTAAGCCAAAGCTCTTGAAACTGTCATATCCCTTTGTCCATGTAAGTACAATATCCCTGGGTTGTTTCAACTTTCTACATTTTTGATTAAGCCCAACCAACCCCTCTCTCATTTTCCAAAACAAGAGTTGTAGCTGGACTATGTTATCTAATCTTAAGGCATTTTCTGGTGCCAAAGGAAAGCGTGTGCTGAGTCTCCTTTGTTTCTGGGTATCTCCAGCCTTTCACCTGTAAACTAGAAATCAGAATCTATTATGTTGTCCTTGTAAAAGTATCCCAGTCTGATCATGAGCATAGCCAAAAGGACGATAGATGACACATTTCTATCTTCAATTTTTTCCCAAGCCTCCTCTCTGCACATATGTAGTAGAGCTGTCATTTGTTATGTGCTGCAAGTTCAGCAGATGATTGTTTTCATCTTGGGACATGTCAAGCACACAGGGCCGTTCAGCTCTGTGTTTTTTTCCTGTGGACCATTTTAATAAATAACTAGAATTTTGGAGCATGCAGAATATGGTTCAGCTGCCTCCACCAGCTGTCTTATGAATAATGTACATATCTTTGATTTCCTTTCTATCTGCTATGTTGCTGCAGTAAATTTTGAAGGCAATGCTGGGGTAGACTTAGTCCCACTTAACTGTGTGCAAACTTCAAAGCCTCACTACACAAACACTGCACAGTATGCTTTGCTTCTTAGCATAATTTTGATACTGCCTCTTGGGTTCTTGTTACTTGGAAAAGGGGAAAAAAAAAATTTAAGAACTGACCTTAGTTGGAAAGAATGGAAAAATATTTATTTTCAAACTATACTATACTTTCATACTTCAAATGCTTCCTGTTCTTTAGTATTGATGAATAGGTCTGTTGCATCTGCCATTATTAGATGGGTAGTATGACTATTGCCATGCTAAAAGTGTGTGATTGTTAACTTTAGTCACTAGATGGCCTTTGAGTGTGCAAAAGCTCCCTGAATGATATTAGGAACACTGTACTTTTAGCTAAATCATGATCTTTGAAAATTGAAGGTTTTCACTTTAAGCCTTTCCTAAACCTGTCTTTAGTAGCTTAAGCTGATATTGTTTATTTGCAAACTTTTGAGAAAGCAAAATGGTAAAAGTAACAGCTTAATGGTGAGAATTAAAAGAAAGAAACAATAAAACAAAATTCTGATTAAGTAAATAGAGTTCTGTTTACTTAATCAGAATTTCCCTTTGCATCAGCCTTTCCTGTGTATCCTCACAATGATCTTGCTCAGTTCGCATTTGTGAGGAAACTACAGCAAGGATCCTTCACTGGGTAAAGCAGAGGGACAGCAGCTGTAAAAATATTGCCCTCTCTGTTCTGAAGAAAAGAGATGATGCTGGGCCTTACTCACTTATGTCAGAGTATGTACTAAACACTCCTGGTTGTTGGGAGCTGCCTCGTAAGTAGCTGGAATTCCTGAGCTACATCTTGGGAGTGTTTCTTACATCCTTTCAGAGTGAATATATATCCTTTTGCAGAGCATCACATGCTATCACACACGTGTGGGGAACAGCACATCATTCTTCACACAGCCTTACTAATCACAGCAGCAGGTTCACAGACAAAGTAAGGTGCTGAGCATGGCAAGGTCATCACTTTTGACCCATATTAGTGTCACCAAGCCTATTAATGCCAAGCTTTTATGACATAATGCACCATTTGGATTGTTTTATCTCACCTTCTGCACAAGTCATCTGGTTTCTCACAGCCTGAATCTAACTTTTCTGCTTGAATTAAAAGATAAAATATTATAAAATGTTTATTAAAAAATGGATGAGCTTTCAAAATATGGCACATACAGAATACGACATAGTACTGAACAGAGATGTCTGAGTTGCAGTGAAATTATAGATTATTTTAACCCTTAGTTCTGCTAGGTCATGCTGCAGTTATTGTGGAGCTTTGTGAAATAGAGGTTGATATGTCTCCTCTGCTGCAGGCAGACATCCTGTCTGGAACTATTTGCAGCATATGGTATCGTGTTGGATTAATAAGTTAGAGCAACTGGTTCTGTATTGCCTTCTCATTTTGTATTGCTGCATATAAT
The DNA here is from genome assembly GCA_013400975.1 of Atrichornis clamosus. NCBI lineage: Eukaryota > Metazoa > Chordata > Aves > Passeriformes > Menuridae > Atrichornis > Atrichornis clamosus. The sequence goes on along the minus strand of WBMZ01009668.1, from coordinate 62,817 downwards.
TTTTCAGGTTTTTAGTGAGTGGGGCTATGGGTTTCATTGATTTCTAGCAACCAGGAAACCAAGATCTCTGAGACTTAAAAGACTCTGACATCTCAAAGCTATGAAAAAGTCAAGTTCATCTGGAAACTTCTATTAACTTTTTCATATTTATTCTCTGTCCATGGCTGTCAGATATCACGATTGCTATGATTTTGAGCAGAAGAAAGAAGAAATTCATAAAGCATAAAAATGTTGCCTATAATTCGGTTTTCTCACTTTGTGTGTTTGCCAATAGTTTTGGAAAGATGTGTAAAGGTATTAAGGCTGTTAAACTCCCACAAAAATCCTTGAAAAGTCAGATATATGCTTTGGATTGAGAAGCCTAAATATGTTTTGTAAGTGCAAAGTATTAAAAAACTACTTTTAGATTATCACTTTCACTCTCATGGAAGAGCAGCTGCAGCACTTGGTCAACAGCATCGGTGCCCAGGCATTATTACTCCAGAGTGAGACACTGTTCTTCCCCAGACCAGGCAAGAAAGTGGTTGCCATTCAAATTATTAGCAAAGCTGAAAGTAACGTAGAGTCATCTGTCATGTAGCTGCAGAGACAAACAGGAAGAGTGGTGAACCTGGGCATGTTTTGTATGTTAGCCTTGCACCCACCCTCTCTTCCTTTTGGCAGAACAGGAAACCATCTTCTGTTTTTCTTCTTTTTTCTTAAGGAATTAGAAAAAAGGTAAAAAGTTTTGATTTCTGCTGTAGTTGAACCTAAAAGACTCTAATATAAGATCAGTCATGAAGATCTGCAGTGCATATATCCAGTACTCTAGATAATATTCTGAAGTCCTTATCATGCAATTGGGAAGTTTTGCAGATGTAAATCCAGGTACAGTGTGAGAAAGTCATTTACCAAATCCCATTGGGAATTTGTAGCACAGTTAGGAATGAAACGTCATATATCTTGAGCCCAAGCATGTGCCATTTTTTAAACTGAACTCTCATCTTTAGACTTTTGAAATAGTGCTTTGCTGAAACTTGGTTTTATATAATATTATTTAACACAGAGTGATGACCATAGTTGTTAGAAGTTAGGCTGAAATGCAAGTGTAAAATTAGGAATCTTGGTTGTGCTTTATCCAGTTTTTCTCAGTGGGTCAGACGTGTAACAGCTGTGCGAGCCTTCAGCACATGTAAAAAGCCATGTCATAAGTGGATTCATCTGGAAGTGCTACATTTATGAATCTGAACTTCTTAACTTTAACTAAGTTTGTGGACTGGTGTCACTCTAGTATGATCAGCAAGAATTGCCCTAAGAGACCTGTGGAAGTGCTATTCAGGTCAGACTCTTCATCTTTGGACTTGACCAAAAATCCTGGGTCATAATTCAGTTCTTCTCATTGTCTTTCAGGCTTAAAACTTGTCTTGAAGGAATGACATAATCTCTTGAGGTCTGTTTCACCCCTGTAATGTAGCATCATTCTTAATATCTCTGGTTTGTACATGCACTCTTGAATTTGCTTTAGAAGGAACTTGGTCTCTTTCATCCCCAGGTATATTGCAATGTATGCCTAAAAGCTGGAATCTTCTATAATTTCATTGCCAAGAGTAACATAGAAATCTTTTTTTTTTGTTCAAGAGACAGTCAAAAAAATTAGGAAGCTGTTGTGAAAGACCACTCTGAAAATCTCTATTCTGATGCAGCCCTTTTTCACCAACAAATCTCATACAATTTTTTATAAAACTTATGATCTTGTTTTACAGCTCAGTGCTTCATTGAGTGGACTACATTGTCAGAACACAGGTGGTGTAGGCTTGAATCTTATCTTTTTATGCCACTAACTAACAAGGTTCCAAATTGAATGCGTTGATGCTTTTTTGTATTTTCAATGTATGTTGCTTGTGTAATTTTGTTAGGTATACCGGATAACAATTGCTCAGTTGCTAAAACGGCTTTTGTTGTATTTTGAAATATGCCAATTTTTTCATGCACGTTTTCTTTTTCTTGTTTTTTTCTTTTCCTACTTTCTCTACTTGTCTGCCAACTTTAAACTCTCTTGTATTTGCATTCTCGTCTTTCAAATTCTAGAAGTGTAAATTCCACTGAAATCAGTGAATTAAAGGTATCTGCTTAACAAAATTTCCTGAACAGGGATAAGGTTGCAAATCTGTTCATATATTTTGCAGAACTGAGACCTCTGTGATTTCTTTTGCAAGACTTTAAACTCTGAATTGATTGTGTCTGTTTTCCTTGGTTATATTTTCTTTGTTTCTTAGTGGTTTAATCATTAATTATTTACTTATAATATTTATTTATTTATATATTGTGGAAATGAATGCAGCATTTGGTTTTGTATGTCACACAACTACCCATATATTAGGAAGGTAAGAAACTGAGTGCTACCAAATATGTTTTGTGCAGCCAGCCAGGCTTTCAAAAATAGCTTGGCAACCACACGTGAAAACCAGAATTCTGAAAGAGCTCACATTCTGGGTGCACGTTGATCGCTAAGCTCCTGTGAAAATCTGACCACAAACACCACAATCTGATCCCCTGTGTCTAACTGCTGCTCCAACCCAAATGTGTACGAAGGAACAGGAGGACAGTCCAAATTCTGGAAAAACAGTGTGTTTTTGTCTTCCTTGGGCAAGTTACGCAGGGGAGGAAACTTTGCAGCACAACTACAGTGACTTCCAGGGAGACTCAGACTGGTAAATTCTCTGGGCACTTTTGAGGAATTCCATGTTATTAAAAAGTGAAAATAAGTAATGACCCAAATAATTGTTTCGTGTTATTAACAACTATTTTGAAAAATTCTCTTTCTTATTCAAAGTGCATTTTGAACTCAATAATTCTAAAAACTATAGAGAAACTGCTTTTACTGCATCATGTGGATTTCCAACATAACCATCTGCTGTTCTTTTTTTCTTAAAAATCTTTATATGTATGTAATTTTGTCTAATTCTAGTCCACTCCTAGCCACCAGCTTTTTTCCTCTGTTGACCTCTTCCCCAATCAGCTGCTGGAACAAAGTTATTCTCTATGTGGTATTTTAGATCCTGCAGGTGTTTTAAGGGTCAATGGAAAATAAACCTCCCACGCTGGTGGTGGGGATTTCCTCTGTAGCATTCACGGGCAGGGCTCTGGTGTGGTAGGCACAAATAACTCTTTTCCCTGGTATTGATACAGCTCACACCTTTAGTGAGCTGGCAGTGCAGCAATATGAGTGCAGTAACAGTGTGGCACGCTTAGTGCATTCCAGCGTATGCAGCAACAGCTCATATCAATCAAGTCTTACGTCTGACCTGTGCTTTTCTCTTTTGTGTGTCCTTCCTATTACAGCACAGCAACTTCCTGACTTCACTGCGGCACTTACTGGAACCTGCCTCTTGAAATTTGACAAAAGCAGTTAGGACAGTGACTATGTTTTCTTCTTCCACATTAAAAACCTCTGCCTCCACAATTAAGTAAAAACTCTGTCAGTCATTAGCTTTTCAAAACTTTCTACTCATTCTCATAACCCACAGTAGAGGGCAGTGCTTACACAATGCATGTGCGTTTTCACACACAGTGTTTGTTAGCACTTTTGAAGCATCAGCTAATGCCTTGCCAGAACACTCGTAAAATAGGTTACAAAATTGGTTTTTGAAAGATACAGACTGATGAGGCTGAAGGGACCTGCTCAAGGCCACAGAGGTTGTGTGTGTCAGAAAGAGGACAGGATCTGATCAAAAGCACTTCATTGAAATGGAAAAGAGTCCTAAGTGTTTCAAGTCCTGCAGTTTTTGCTCAAAGCTATTCTCTGAAACTACCCTTTATTCATGGTTTCCCAAGCACATTGAGCAAAATGCTACTATCACATTAGTATATCTGTAGTGACTTTGCTCATATTCTTCAATGTAGTCATTTTCCAACTGTCTTTGTGCATGCACCCCTTATAAGTTCAAGTTATCACAGAAACCTCACAGGCCACAATTAGCTGGGAACAGGACCCTCTGCTGTCTTGCACCTTGCATAGTCATTTCCATGGACTGTGAAGAGCTTTCTCACAAAGTATTTTTTCTTCAGAAACTGACAGCTTGTCCACCATATATGCCTGTTAAGTGGTTCTCCAGTTTGACTCATTCATGGGGTTGGAGGGGGTGTGGTGTGCTAAAATATCTTACTTTGACATTTTCCAAGTGAGGTTTTATTGCTGGCTTGAAATGCTTTATTTTTTCTGAAAAACATTGTCCCATACTAAACAGTGGGGCTGAGAAAGTTAAAGCAGAATGAAACTGTTTGAAATTGTAGAAACAAAATTTTCCAGTTCAACATGATTCAAAATATTTCTGGGGAGTTGCCATTTTGATGGTTTTATCCTCTTAGAAACCCCAAATCCATTTATAAGTACCCATTCCCTATCCTGCTTTGATGGCTGAGGGAGATGGGCATGAAATGAAACCCAGACTGCTGTCAGTCCCATTCTCCACTCTGCGTGAAGCACTTGGTTTTGTCTTCACAAGTACCCTCAGGTATATTATTTCCCAGCACAACATGAGTGTATGCATTGAGTTTCCTGGCACAGGATTGTGTCTGAGGCATTTTTACCACAGGTCATTCTGCTTGGCAAATAGGATCATGGAGACAAAAAGGATCTAGAAGGGCCACAAACGTGTGAGATGTCAGTCTTCATGGAAGGGAATTTGAGGTGGAAGCCAGTTGCAAGCCTTAGTACTCTGAGTGAGACCGGAGAGACCTATTTTGTAATTGCAGTAACCAGAAGAGCTAGTTAATGACTTAATATGGTGAATTAGTTCTATTACATTTATACAGGAGTGCTCATAAGAAAGATTAGGATGTTCGGATCTATTTCCTCGTAAGTGCAAGGTAAGAATCTAATGGATAGCTTTCACGAGACAGAATTTTTGCACAAAGAACTTGGATACCTTCATTGCTCAAGAAGAAGATCTAGGTCCAAGATTTTCAAGAAATACAGATTATTTGGAGGAATCTTGATTTTGCTCCCATAAAAACAGATGGCATGGAATTTACATGGCAAATCTGGGCATGCAATACCCTGGAGGCACCCTAGACCACTTCCAGCTTCTGCTTCAGAACAATATGTATCTCCTGTGAGTCCTGTGCTTTAGTGGATTATCTCACATACCTTATGGCATCTCAAATAGCTCTAAATATCAGTATGGAGGACCAACTAAATTAAGTCCACACTGCTTTTCCTGAACATTACCAAGAAATAAAAATCAATAAAGACATCCTGAGATGGTGAGGCTGCACCTCAACTCCTGTGCTAAGTTTTGGGACCCTCACTATAAGAAGGTCATTGAGGTGCTGGAACATGTCCAGAGAAGGACAATGGAGATAGTGAAGGGTCTGGAGCACAAGTCTGATGAGAAGCAACTGAGGGAGCTGAGCTGAGATTGTTTAGCCTGGAGAAAAGGAGGCTCAGGGGAATCTTACCACTCTCTTCTGCTACCTGAAAGCCAGGTGGGAGTTGGTCTCTTCTCTCAGGTAACAAGCAATAGGACAAGAGAAAATGGTCTCAAGTTGCACCAGGGGAGATTTAGATTGGATATTAAGAAAATTTCTGCATGGAAAGGGGTGTCAAGCACTGGAACAGGCTGCCCAGGATAGCAGTGGAGTCACCATCCCTGGAGGTATTTGAAAGACATGTAGATGTGGCACTTGGGGACGTGGTTTAGTGGTGGACTTGGCAGTGCTGGGTTAACAGTGAACTCAATGAGCTTAGAGGTCCTTTCCAACTTTAATGATTCTATGGACATACAAAACAGAGGCACACTGAAGCAGAGGCACTCAGAATCACTACAGTGCACTTGAAAAATCTTAGTGCTTGCACAGATTTAACTGTCAACATTATATGTTTGTTACTGTTGGGCCTACGAGCTGCTAGGATGATAACAAGGAAGTGTATGAACAAGAAAGGTGTCATGGTTACAGAAAAAACCCTTGATGACGACAGCATAACCACAGAGGAGATTTGTGAGTTGCCCAGTGGTAGCTTGGCACTTAGTTGTTTTCCTCAGCAGCAATAACATGGTTTAGCAGCTCATCAGAGAAAGCACACAAGAGCTACACAGCATGATCCAAAAAACAAAAACACAAAGGGGTACTTTTTTAACCTCAGTTTCTTCTGCTTTATCATCTACGTAACCGCAGCACATTTTTTCATCTTCTTTGCAGGTTCCCAGGAGAGCAGCTGCTTTACTGTAGTGTAAGCTTACTTTCCTGGTACTTTTAGCTTCTCTCTGCTTACATATCTTCTTTTTCAGATCTATATATTATGAATGTACCAACTTCTGTCAATTGTTTCTAACAGACAGTCTATAACAAGTCTTCATCTTGGGTCATCTCTCAGATTGACTTTTGTGTCAAGTTTGACTCATTTATGATGTTTTTGTCTTTTCCTCTACTTTTGCAAGGTGAGAAGAGTTTATTAATCAGACACCTCACAGTTGTATAGTTATTATGTGATTTAACTTCAAATGGACTTATAAAATGTTGCAAGTTAATATAGAATTTCATGTAATTCTCTGCTTCTCTTCTTTGTGACGCCTGTACAGTTCCAAGGAAGTCAATGGAATTTCATGACGTGTGAGAGATGTATCTTGGTATGTTGTCCATCACCAGGGTAATAAAACAGGGTTCAGAGCCTGACTAATTCCTTCAAAATGGTATCAGGTGTACTTTCAGGTTTGGATGAATGTGGTCACAACCACCCCATACCCACTGTGCTGCTTGGTGGGATCCTGATATGCAGATGCAATTTGCTACAGAGTCACCTAATCTGCAGGTAACCTAACTATTGCCTCCTTTGAAATGAAAAAGCGAATTTGAATGCAAGACATTTTGGCCAATTTTGAAAATACGTTCTACTGCTGTAGTAGATTTTCAAGCCTACTTGTTGCGCCTTCATGGCTGCTGTCAAGACAGAGAGCAGATTTGTTACTTTCCCAGCCAACTACTCAGTGATTCCCTGTAGGCAACAGCTTCCTAAGTGCTACAGAACTTCTGTACTGATTCGACAAAACAGTCTTCTCTGGAGGGTCGTAGACAGGAGCATGGCCCAGGGAGTGTGGCAGTGTATGAATGCATGGGTTAGTGCAAGGTCACGCCAAAATAAGACAGAGAACTCGATGGTGCTTCTGCTAACTGTGGGTACAAAAGCTACAACATATGCCACCAGTGGTCGCATGGCAAATATAATTCTCGCACAGTCCTTTGTTACAACTCTGGTAGATAGAGACAGCATTTTGTCCTTTCCTGTGCTATTCTGGTGAGCAATTTCAGAGCAAAGTTTCCTTGTACAAAAGTCAGAGATACACAAAGTCTGATAAACCGCATCTCTCACAAATGTCCATGTTTGCATCCTGTGCTGAACTTAGTTGGGGAGAAGTAGCTGATCAGCTGTATGAAACTAGTAGCTCTATGCAGTTTATAATTAAAGAAACTGTTTATTTTTACACAGCATACAGGGGAAACAAAAAATACCTCAGAAATTATTTTAAAGGAGGCACGGTTATCATTTATACAGTGTGAAGATCCACAAAAGACTAATGGAGGAAAGGTGTATAATCCCAAATATTTGGTTGATTCAGAGGATGAAACAGCTTGTCGTGACCCTTTACCTCCATGTGTGTGGGCAATCTGGATGTATGTATAATTCAACCGTGTCCTATTTTGAGCTGTCAGTATAGAACAATATTGATGATACTTTCTGAATAACTTTGATTTGCAAAAAAAGGTATTACATTTGGTGTTTATATTGTTTTATTTCTAATATTCATAGATTATTTATCATATTATTACCTATTCTTTAATTTTGTCCATCTCTGCTTCATCTTGCAGCAATTGTTATCAAAATTTTCTTTGTGCTACCTCAGATAAGTAAAATATTTTTACTCCATCTCTTTAAGTAACTCTGCTTCTCATTTTCATATTAAAACAGCATCAGAATTAACAAAAGGCCTTAGTTTTCCAAGATGTGGCACGTACTGTCTGAGTCCACTGGTGCACTCACACTAGAGTTTACGTTGGTGTGTCTGAGCAGTCTTGTTAATATTACATCATAATAAATTCTAGGGGAAATTTAGAGAACTTTAGAATAATTTGGGAAATCATTTGTGGTTTAGCCCATGAGAAATCACACCTGTTGGCTTAAAGTCTTCTATCTAAATTCCATATTTGAATCTGGGAACTAAATATTAGCTAAATCTGTATCACATATTTAAAAAATATTTCCTTCCTTTTTGTGCTTTATGCAAATTCCCTGACTCCATTTCTTTTTTGTGATTACATGTTTCTTCCAATCATAAATATCATATAGGTATTCAACCTAAACAAATAGAAAAAAAAGTCTCTAAAGAGCTCACTTTTATCATGTCTAACCAGAGATTTTGGCCCAGTTCATCAGCTAGATCATCATAAAGTTGTTTTGCTGACCTTAAAGGGGTTATGCCAGTTCATACATTCTAAGGACTGCTCTTTATATCATGAAGACACTTTACCCCATCCATTTTGATAAACACTATCCATTTTAGAACTGATCTATAAGTCATATTTCAAGTCTATAGTCATTTAATTTACCCTTTTTCCACCCCCATCTCCCCTTTAACTGTTTCCTTTAGCACTCCAAATATCCATGGATACACTGGCAAGGTTCATTGGTCAGCAACTCACCCGGCAATTTCTAATCTACCATCAACAGCCCCATCAGTAATTGCAGGAATGCATGGGTAGGTAAGAGGTATATTTCTCAGCTTGTTCAGAAAAATTACAGGGAAAATTGTAATTGCATTTATTTAGTTAAAGAACAATTAAATGTTAAGCATGACATTCTATTGGCTTAAAAAATACAGAACATTTGGGGTTGGATCCCACCACATTATTGTCATGCTAATCTGAAATCCTTTTGAGGTTTTAGAATTTTTCTGGAACATTGTAAGGTATGTGTTGGGAAGGTGACTTTTATTTATAACTAATCTCTTTGTGTTTTCAAAGAGGCCCGTGGATGTCAAAGTTATAAATTCCCAAAAGAAGACTGTGTGGAGTTGCTAAATTGGTATTGGCAGACTTATGAAACAGGTATTTGCTGTACAAAAATGATTGTTAAAAATTGGTGGATTTATTTAAAAGGTAGAGAAAGGCCAAATCATGCCATGCCACCACACTGATGAAGCTCAGGACCCTGTGACTATGAAATCTTCATAGCTCCCCATCACTCTTGCGGCTGCCTCATGAAGTGAATTATTGATCTTTATTCTCTCTTGCTCTTCCATACAAGACTTGTTCAAACTATGGGCCAATATAAGTATTTAGATGTCTAACTTGTTGGCTTTAAAAGAGCTGGACACTTCAAACCAGCTGAAAAATCCTTCTTTTGTTAGCAGAAGGAGCTTCTGATGCTGGCAAAGGACTAACCTTGCCTTTTTCCCAGTAGCTTCCAAACAGCTTCACAGCTATTTGTTTCTCCTCTCTTCTTTAAGATTTTGTGCCTTAGATTCTGTTTTCTTGTTACCTGTAATGATCTAGGATATTGTGAAACTATTCCAAGTTTCCATGTTTTCCTGAGAAATTTATCTTCTATTTAAACTGTTTCATTGGCCTTAGGATCCTGTTCACAGCATATCACACTCTTTTTCAGCACTACCAGTGAAAAATATCCAAAAAAGGCTTGAGGAGTTTTAGGGATCTGCACGGCTTTTAAAGAACTCACCTTGTCAAGTGTCTCATCATAGTGATGAATGCACTGACTTCTGTTTCTGCTGCCCTCCATTAGGTCACCTCTGCTCTTTTTCTCTTCTTATATTTGGAAAATAGGCAATACTTGGAAAATACCTGGAAACCTGTAGTCATAGGTTTTCATTGACAACATGATGAAAAGACGCAACAAAAATCCTGAGTCTCTGTAGGCTAATAAAGTTGAACTTGAAGCAGCCTGATGCAACACTAATTTGTTTGTAAATGTCACAGACAAATAAAAAGGCAAAAGCATCTTAGCGAAGATCATCGACAGATTTCAGACAGGTACCAGAATTGAAGAGCAAAAAGACAGATACCACTGTGATCTAAGGAAAACATATCAGTTAATTCCTTTTACTTTACACAGGTGTTACTGTAGGTGTTCACACTGTATGAGTTTTCTTCATTTTCAGTGGATAGCAAGAACAGAGTTCTCATTCTGTGCTAATGGATACTTTCCAGAACCAGGACAGAATCTCCTGACATTTTTGAAGAAGATTGTGTAGGAAACAGATAGCAAGCATAGTCATACCCAGAGATTGTAGAGCAGGTTTTGCCACCCTATTCCTGAGCTGTAGTAGGAAGTACCCCTGGTTGCAAAATTGGAATAGTTCTATTTTCTTTCTCTGGTCCTACTTGTGGAGTAAGTTAGTGTTCACTGAGTTAAGATGGAAAGTTCTAGTCCTCTATGAAACTGCTATATAAAATTATAATGGATGCTGAGAATCATCCCTCAACATTACTTAGTGATGCCCATAAAAGAGAGATGCTTAACATTTGATTCCTTCCCTTTATAAAATAAATTATTGCTGATTTCAGGGGTCACAGGTCAAGCTAGACTGTAATGGAGAGGTGAAGAGAAGAGAGGTTATTTCTGGAGTTTGAGGTCAGACAATTCACCTCCATGTACTTTTCCTGTAGGACGTGATCTCATTCTTACGGTTTTTAAAATGGTGTCCCCTTTTCTGGTGTCTTTGATCATTCTCAAGCAACGATTTTAATAATTTTCCAGAAAGTAGCAAGTGATTGCATGTGGTGGATGCTTTATAGCTGCTGTCTACAGCATATGGTCAGTGTTCTGAAGACAATTATGGGTATAAAAGGGAGTCTCTTGTCTACTGCTAACATGGTCTAATAAATGTTCCTGTCAAAAGTATCAGCAATGTCAGACAGACCAGGCAGCATACAACCACTTCTGCACTGTATTTCTATTGCATGGTGCTCCCACAGGATGTGCAGCAAAATCCTGTATACCAGTGTCAAGCATTCTGAAGTCAACAGTATAGGATATGAAACAGTAGAAATATGGTTTCTTCATCTTTGAATATGAGTACCATTTTTATATGTCAAGCTTTATTGATGCATTTTTACTGTATCTTTATTTCCAGGTAATCCCAAAAGAAGTCAGAAAATTAGGTTTCAAAGTCCCTTAATGCAATTAAATTCTGGCAGATTTGTTTAACTTTTGCATAGGAATGAATGTTTTATGTGTTGTTTTGTCTTGTGTTTAAAAGAACTGTCCATTGCCACACAGAAAATACAAATCCAGTTGCACCTCGGGTTGTATGGATACTTTTTGGCTTCACCATAGTTAATGTAAGATAGTGCTAGACTTAGTTTGATTATTGAGAGAAGGGTTGCACCCTTTCAGCAAGTTGCTTTAAAGATTTCAAAAGGTATCTTAAGTTAAAAAAAAGAATTGGAAAGTGAGTGAGCATAAAACTCTGTGGTCAGTTCTGTGTCACCCATGAGAATTGGGCATCTAAAGCAGGCATGTGATGGTGCCATCACAGTATAGAAACCAAATCTCCAGCATGACCTCCAGGCACCACAGGGCCTTATGTGCATGAAAGCATTTGGCGTGATCATGGCAGTTCTGCACAGATACTGTGCAGGTTAATTGTGAAACAGCTCTGTGTGTGTGTGTGTCTGTGTGTGATCAAGGCTGAAAAGAAGTGAGAGGCAGAACACACTCAGTTACAGCTGCTGTAAGGATCCATCTTTCAGTGTGTTACATATATCCAGAAAGCAGGATTTAAAGATCTTAGTAAGATTTATCACCATGGTTCTTAAGGGGGCTAATTCTAATACTATGGAATATTGCAAATTGTTAATATTCTCTGAGGCCAATGGGCATAAATATTTATGAAGAAATCAGTGAGAGGGGAAAAGAGAGAATGTTTAGGAATATGTTTTAAAAGAACTTGTTTTAAAGCTTTTTTCCCTGTCTTTGTGTGACTGCAGGTACACAGCAAAACATGGAAGCTTGTCTCAGTATAAGCCCCACGGAATTTTTTCACAAGTGATGTCTTCACTTGGTCCTCAAGTTTCTTTCAACAAGGCAGAATAAAAAATTATTACAATTTAGGGATTGTGCATCCTTTTTTACCTGGATAACTGAGAGCCTCAGTGTCTGACAGTGAGGAGGAAGGAAATGTGTGAAGATGTGCGGACACTTTAAATACAGAACAAAAATAAAATAATACAGAAGTGGGTGTTTGTGGTAGTTCTTATTGCATTATTCTCATATTTATGATTTACTAACATTGACGGTTAAAACCATATTAAAAACAAGAAGATACATAATTCTAAGGCTTGAAACTTGTTCTCTGCACTGGATTGTCTTGTTATGATTGAAAATGATGCTGTAGTTGTTCCATCCATTGACACAAACATTTTGTGCACACACACACACAGACACACATGTGTGGACACACATATGTGAATGTATTATTAACTATGAAATCATTACAGAGCTGCAGCCTTTCTCAAGCTGTTCTGAGTACACCTGGCAAAGATGGTTAAGTGTCACAGAGTGAGATTTTAACCTTTGCCTGTACTGTCTTTGTGCGTATAGTGAATAAAAGGAACCAGGTTATGCTCCCGGCTTTGGAGGCTAATTAAGACCGTGTGCCTTACATCCACGCTTAAATTCTTTTATGCTTGATCTGAATAGGGAAAATCTAAACAGGTAAGATGAAGAACCAATACTTAAGCATTTGTCTTGGCACTGTTTTCTTTTCTGATGTTGATGCAGACATCATGAAGAAGGAGCATCCCAGAGAAAGAGGAGATCAAATGCAAATTTGTCAGTCAGGGAGTTCTACTGTGTCCCAGGGGCCAAAATAGTCCAAATAGTTGTTCTAATTCAGGCAGCCTTGCAGATTCCTCAGAAGTTTCTGACCTGAAGTCTCTGGTATTATCCAAATAATCTATATTCCTGCTCAGTTACCTCTAATGACTGCTTTTCTCCAGTACAAAATTCTCCTGGCTTTTAAGGTACATATGTGTATAACAACGTTTGTAAGAAGTAGCTTTCTCGTAGCCACTTAAGGGCTTTCTGTGAAGGATTATAAAGTGCACCAGTGGTGAAAGGCCTTTTCAAGAGTAGAATGAAGATTCATTGGATATACTGAAAGGCAGAGAACATAAACCACAGAGCCAAAAGACAGAAAATCCACAGAAAAACTAACATCCCTTAACAAAGGGATTAGATCCTCAGCAACAATAGTGGGAAATGAGCATCCAAATCACTGACAGTGCAAATCTCAGTCACAGAGGGCATACAAGCCCCTAGGGAATGTGAGATGACAGCTAAGCAAGACACTAGGGTATGTAAGGTATAAGGCTGTAGCAAGTTGTTTATCCTGAAGTGGGGCAGAAAGATACCAGTTCTCAAAATGCCTGACTTACACAGAAACTTCTGCACTTCTAGCTTTCTGTATTTTCCTCATGCACAAATCATCAGTCGCAGATTTTTTAAAAGAGATGCTCTCATCTAATCTCCTTCTCTGGGTTCATTAAATTTATGCCTTATACACGTGTACGTGAGCAAAATTAAAGCATATGTACAGGTACAGGGAGGTTGCAACCTGTCTTGGTCTTTTGTTCTTGTCCATTTGGAGCTAACATTTATAGAAGCCAGTGAATATTTTAGATGAAAACATAGCCTTTTTTGCAAATTTGGCTTATTATGTCCTATCGAATTATTATGTACCATGTAAAAATATTTGCAAAATTTTTACTGGTTACAAAGGCTATCTTGTTATATGCATGAGGATTCCAATTAAATCTTTCAGAGCCCCAACTGTGTAGTGCAAAGAGAGTGATGTGACATTAGGTACAAAAGTAGGAACTGTCTTTGTAAAATGCAATGCAGTATCACTGCTATATCTTGAACAGAAACTTAAATTCCATTCAAACTAGCAGATGAAAATAGGTTACATTTTAAACCAGAAGTGGGCTGAGAACACTGACTGCAAATACAGATGCCATCGACTGAGTAAGTTCAGATTGGTTGCTTTATGTATAAAATCATTTTACACATGTCATAATTAAAGCACAATAATCTAAGAGTATGGGAGCTATGTTTAAAATGGGTGGGTTCTCAGTTGGATAACTCAGCATAGTTTCCTCTGACTTTATAGATTGATTGAGAGCCAGAATCTCTGGCTCTAATGAGTGAAAATTGTGTCTAAGAAATCCTCTAGATAAATCCAGATTGTAAAAAAAAAAAAGTAAGGATAATTTACACTTCTCCATACTAATAGATGAAGCTGAGGGTATTTAAGAAAAAGAACAAAACGAAACAGTGGGGAGGAAAAGTGTTTTTAAAGTTGGTTTATAGGTACTTTCAATTTCTCTGAAAGTTTGAGTAAAGAACAACAAGCTCTAGGACTTAAAGAGCAAGTGGAAGGGAAATAATAAACTACCTAAAACAAGAATAAGCAAGTCTTCAACTTTTTTTTTCCCATTAAGAAGTTGTTATAATTGTAAAAAAATCTATATTTTGTGCCTAAAATTACAAGATCATATTCCCTGAAATCTCAAGGAGGGAAAATTTTCATGTAGAAGAACTTATAAAAGTAATAATTAAAAAATAGTATGTGACACATTCGATGCAAGGTCTAGCGCAATTCTACTGACTGCAATAGCATTGCCTGTGATACTCTTAGTAAAGACAGAATGGGATTGTTGCTATCATGTCAGTCCTATAGCTAGCACCAGCTGATTTAATCTGAACCCTTCTAGATTCATGTGAGTCGTGATATGGTAAGCTGGTTATTGCTACTTTAAATTTTCTGACTCTTCCACACTACCGACCCTAAAGAGAAACACCCCACACCTCCTCCCCTCCCTTGAATATCCTTTCAATTGATACTCTGGCATACGCTGCAAAGTATATATGAGAAAGTTTATGAAGGAGAGTTGTTATTAAATAATCTCAGTTTTGCCTCAAGTGGAAACCAGTACAAATACTGTAGTTCATGGGGCAATTTTCCTTTCCATCTGGTAAATGCCTTGCTGAATCATAGGTGTTGTTAATCTGTACAGAGTGTTCATAAAGCAGACAAATTTCAAGTCACTAAAAATGATTTTTGGATCTGTTCCTTTGAGTTATAGCATCGACAACTAGATGAACAGGAACAGAGTCGGCTTCCGGTGTGTAGTAAAACCACTGAAAAACAGTGCTGCTGTGAGAGAAATGGTTTCCTGGGTAGAATTTAGTTGCTTTTCCTCCTACAGTCTTCTAAAACCTTCAGAAAGTATAGTCTTCTAAAGCAGAGGATTTACACCATGTACAAGTCACTACATTTGCATCTTGTTTCAGAGAATTTCTCTTTATAACCAGCAGGCTTTGGAAGTTAAATGATTTTAAGTCATTTTGTGTTAAGTCATTTAAGTAGATTTTAGTATAGTGACCATGCTTTCAATATGATCACTTCGATGTGCACAGTAAATAATCATGTCTTAAACTATACTATTTCTTCCTATCTCTAAAGAGTATCTATATATTTTTGTATGCATAGCTACTAAACCCCTTCAAATACACACATTCTTACATTGTGCTGAGTGGATTGATTGTAAAGAAACATTTTGACATGGAAAAATAGGTACAATAGAGCAATTATCATAACTCTAGCTAAAGTTCATATTTTTTAGACTAGATTCTTTTTCCTCTTGCTCCTTTCAGAAATACACATTTTAAAAAATTGGTTTCTTTTGGTTTGTTTGTTATTTTATTCCTAATGCTTCTCATCTGCCATCTAGTAAAGGTCATAGAAATATTAATGTACTTCCAAAGCAAGAGGACCAAAAAGCTTTGCTTTCAACATAGCTTAGAGTATGGGGATGCAAATTGCAAAAAATCAGTGGCCTGTATCTTCTCAGAGAATTATTTAATAATGAATATACCAAGTGAAAGAGAAATGTCTGTTGGGTAAACAATACACATAAACAACTTCATGGTAGGAAAATAATATGATATAAGGGGCAGTGGTGATCCTAGCCTGAAATCTTAAAAATGACTGGAGAAAATAAGGTACTTATTTTAGGAGTCCTAAACAAAAAGCATTTAATAACTGCAAACTTCGGTTTGTTTAACTGTAGATGAAAGCATTTTTTATTTGATAAACTGCAATTAAAACCAGAAAAACATCATGAATAAGTAGAAAATTTGTGTTGCTTTCAGATAAAGTACAATTTACTTGCCGAAGTCTGACAAAGCAGAGGTGAACACAGTTTAACTGGGGTATCCCACTCCACTAGTGGCTAAAATCTCCTTGTTTTGGGTCTCTTAGTCCTCACTGTCTTTTCTACCCCCACCAGCAATGTGGGACTCAAGAGCTCTGACTTACACTTTAGAATGGGGCTCTGTGATTTCCCCAGTGTGCAGGAATACGAAGCAGCCCTGCAAAGAATGTATGAAGCCATCCCAGAGGAGATTGTTCCAAAAACACTGACCTGTCTTGTGCTGAGGCAGAACGGCTGCTTATCACCTCCCCCATGGTCCATTTGTACTTAGAACATGTAATAGCTGGCTTGGTAGTAAGGAGTGAGGACACCCCTTCTCTTGCAAATACCAGTGTGTGACATTTAATGGTGGTAAGGTTCCATCTTTGGATAAAAGGCATTGTATGGCTCCTCGTTGTTGTTCTGCATCAAACAAATCTGTACGTGAAAATTATGTGTACACTCATTAGTTTAGGATTTTGATGTGAACCTCTTCAACATTCTCATAATTGGAATACAAAATGAATGTCTCTCAGCTCATTGCTGGCTCTCAATTTTAGAACAGCATACACCTTGCTGAATCCTGTAGTCTAAACCTTCTCATTTATGTTGATGACCTCTAACAACCCCATAGAGCACTCACTCAACACCACTTAAGCTAGTTAACTGTTTCAGTGCTGGTACAAAATCTAACAAGCAAATATTGCAGTTACTCAATAAAGCAAGGATGCATTTATTAAATCCATGAATTTCCTTCAACAAGAACATTTGGGTATTCAGAGTCCACTACTTTTAGGTAAAAAAAATTATTCTTAGACTTCCTCCTTAAAAACTGAATGAAGTTTCTTACATGACATCTATAATTTTTGAAGAAAGGATGTCTAATGCATACTCCATGAAGTAAAAGCAAAGCTCTCGGCTGACAAAACTGCTTACAACTTTCTCTCATCTTCAGTTCACCAGTGGCAGTCAATTCTTGGATAAAAAGCTTACCCAAGATCACAAAGAAGTCCTGTCCAGTTAACCAGGAACAGACTTAAGAGGGCTTTCCAATTTACCTACATCATGCTCTCAGATCCCTTAACCTTCATCTGCTACACACACTCTCCTTTGGTATGGGGATAATCGTGCCTTACTTTGTAAAGAAGTAAGAAAATCAAGGAGCAAAAGGAATAGACAAAACCTAAGTGCTGTATTGAAATTAAAATGTGAGCTAATTTCTTTCTCTGCAGGCTCCAAGTTGCTCTTGCTATTTCACTGTCTAATTCTCACCCTAACCTGAAGAGCTATTACTGTGAAATCTCACAGAACTTCCCAGGCTCATTTCCATTTTTTTTTTTCTGACAGCCTTGCATGGAACAATTAAATAATTTGGGTAAGCAGTCACCCCAATCAAAATATTTTCCAGTTAATTAACAGATCAGATATCAGTGAAAAAAAGCATATAATTGTATTATCCACTATCAGTTTGAAACAGTAAATATGCTAGTATGTACACATCTCAAAAAATGACACAGCCAGCAGGCTGTAGATCAAATTAAATTACACTTAAAATATTTAGAGAATAAAGGAGCAATGACTGAAATTACTGAAGATTTTGTAGAAGACAAGCCACATCACAAATGTAAGTGATTAAAAAGAAAAGCTTTAATGACAGCATCCACTGACTTCAGTGCTATGTAAATCAGGCTGCAGTTTTCTAATGGCTAAAGATTAGGAACATGGAAGGCAATATATGCCTAAACCAGAAGTCAGATGGGATTTAATTACTCAAATCAAAAATTGAGCTTAATTCTCCTCCTCATGATATACATCAAGCTGCGCAAGTGTCAGGACATCCTGAAGTTGACCCTTTGGCCTGAAAGTTGCCTAGACACTGAGGCTGTAACCACAAGAGCCATTTGATGGCACTTGGGTCAAGGAACAGCCAGTATCCATACTGTTCAGTCTACTAGACTCCAAAACAAGGGTACCACAGATAAGAAGAATTGGTAGTTTCTGCCTATTTTGAAATTTATACCTGAGATATTTTAGGGGGTGTGAGGAAAAATGCTGTTCAGCATGAAGCAAAAATATGCCAAACGCCACACTAAAAATCTAATAGTATAGCTGGTCCTGTTGTATAACCAGGAACAGTCTCCAGTGGAGCTTAATTAGCTCACATAGACAAAATTGCAGAATTTTGCTCCAGAGCTTGCACAGAGCTACCTGAAAAAACACATACAGGAGCCAGATCAAATTTCAGAAATGAACAACAATCAAGAAATGGTTTCCCCAAGCAGCCTGTACCCTAAGAATTAGAGTGTATCCTTGGAAGAAAAGATATGGATAGGACTCAGAGCTGCAATAGGAATAAGATGGCCATAAGCCTCAGAAAATGATCATGGCATCATAGAAAAATGTAGTTTGGAGAGGAGCTCTGGAAGTCATCTGTGTAAACTCCAAGTTCACAATGGGGCCAACGGTGAAGGCAAAGCATTTTTCTCAGGGCCTTGCTCTGCTGGATTATGAAAAGTCTCCGAGAACAGAGGCTCCACAACCTCTCTGGACAGTGCATTCCAAAGCTTCCCAGCTCTCCTTGTGAGCATATTTTCCTCATAGTGCCTTTGCTAGAGTTTGCGAGCTACCTGACACGTCACTTGGCATTGCACCTCACAGAAGCATCTGGCTCTGTCTATTCTGTAACCTGCTACACCCTCCAATCTGACTTCAGGCTAAAGTAACCCCATTCCCAAGTCCTCACATGATGTGCTCCTCTGGACACTCCTGTTTGTCAGTGGTAACCCCCCTTACTCCAGAAGTTTGTCCTGGTGTTTTTTGTTGTAAAGGCTATACTCCTAGTAAATAATAGAGTTTTGAACAGACACAGTAAATCTGCTAGTATGTGTGTGTGTATGTGTATGTATAGATCCATGTGTGTGTATCTCCCACTGTTGCCTGGGTTAAAGTGGCTACACACCAAGTGTTTCAGAGAGCCCGGCTTCAGGTTTTCACCTACGCCTGCCATTCCTGCCTCCCTTTAGGCTCTTTTCCTCATATTCCCTTTGTTTAATTAGGGATGTAGCTTTCCCTATGAGAGGAGGTTACCTCAAAATTTGACCTTGTGCTACCTTCAAGACACTTCGGCTCTTTTTCTCCAAGTTTGGCCCCAAGTGACTGCTCATTAGAAGAGAATTTACTTACATATTTACTTTTTCACTGCTCCAAGAGCATTATGGTACTTTGCAACACTAAACCTCCTTTCTTAGAGGCAGTTCTGTAGTGTGGATGGGATTTTTTAGCCCAGAGAGAGTATCAGTTGACTTGCAACAACTAACCTGCCTCAATATACCACTTGCTGGCAGTGTGCTATGAATTTCCTTTATATCAGCTACTCCTCACTCTAATTTACCTTTCAAGTGGGCTAATGAAATGAATTGCTACAGTCTGACTATCTTTAAAAATAAAAAAACCAACCCACTACCCCAATTTCGGAGTACTGAATAGGAGAAAAAAATAATCTAATATGACAGAGACAGGCTCCCATCACATTTGTAAAACTTTCCTAGGAAGGAAATCCTGTCAGTTTTCAAAAGTTCCTCATCTATCCAGGCATTTCATTTAGACCTGTGTTTTTGTGTATAATAAATTGCTTCTAGTTGGCTGAAAATCATTTTTAGCTCTTATCTCTGTGATCGGTTACCCCTGCTGTTCTTTAATGGCCTTCACCTCATTATGCAACTAGTCATTAAAAGCTTAGTATCCAGTACAATGGTAGCTTATGTAAAGTGATCTATGAGAGCTTTATATAGGCTTACCAGCCGCAGCCTTAATTTTACTCATTCGTCTTAATTTTTGTAATCATTTTTTGTAAAAAGGGTATAATGTCAGGCATGCTTCCCTGCGACTGACAGATCCAATCTAGCAGATAATTACCATAAGGAAATTGATGTTTTAGTGTGCAGGGGAGAATTTAATTTACTCAGACATCCTACAGTACAATGCATTCCAAAAGATATGAGGATTTAAGTTTTTAAGAAATTAAATTTCACTATTTAACATGATTACTTATGTTGAACATCATTAACTAGCTTTTTTTTTAACTGTTTGATATAATTACAAGAACAGTTATTTGGTCTAAAATCCAAAGTCATCTTTAAATAAGGGTTAAGGATCCATGAAGTACAGAAAAGAAGGTTGCATTCTTTCTCTCTCCCTCTCCAACACCAGCCTTCCAGCAACATCATTAAAAAATCTATAGAGATTAACTGAGCCAATGCATGAACTATAGTGCTTTTTCCAATGATGTTTTAATAGATACTTTGTTATCAGCCCATTCCACTGCAACTCCATTGGTCAGGAAGCTCTAGTCCTATTCACAAATACAAATTGCTTATAATGTTTCAAAAATGATAGAACCGTGACTGAGTTGTTGAGATCCCAATTAGACAAGGTGATTCATTTATGTTTAATTTGGGGCATTTGATTACTTTAATAGAAATCCATGTGATTTAAAATTTGATTAATTTTATTAACATCTATAAAACTGTTTACTCTTCATGAGAAAGCATTTTTTCTAACATACATCATGTGTACTTTGAAGCAGAACACACAACGCACAACCAGGAAGCCCCAAAACTTTGTGTCTTTTGAAAAATAATTATTTTTAATCCTGAAAACCTTCTTGTATGAAGTCTAGAAGCTTTGCTTTGATCTCTAAACCTCCTTATTAGTAATACTGCAACCAGAGAATTAGAGCAATGATATTTTATAAGAAAACTTTTTTTCTTCTTTGTTTGTTTGAAGCTTTGCTAAATATCTTAAGACAACTTTTCCATGTTTCACTTTGTCATGAGGCTGTACAGTCAGAGAACAAAAAATACAAAACTGTCAAGGTGTGTGACAAATAACTGCGAGATGTTGGATCTGTCAATAGAATTTGAATAGCATGTGCACAATTGTTGTACAAACAGAGCTAATGCTGATTTAAAATATTCTCTTATGATACACTTTTCATACTTGATTAAAGTGCCCTCTCCAAAGATAGGAAGCCCCTATCACATGACACTCTAGGAATTATGTTGGTCAGAACCTTGACTGACACCCCACTAGGGGCACAGTCAGGACAAAAGATCTTTGCTTCAGATTGGAACTGGAGAAAGCTCTTGGGCTCCTAGCCACCAATGGTCTGGTGGCACGGTACAGAGGACTTCTGATAAGGTAGCATTTTCTCTTATTCTTTATTATATAAATAAAAGATACTAAAACCAAAGAAAAAATTATTTTAGTATGGATAGAATAAGACCAACCATTGGTGCTTCAGACAATCTACCTGAAAATAACTTCTGTCTGTCTTTTCTTGAAAGAGTTTTTCGTATTTACAGAAGACAAGATAAGAAACTGCAAACAGAAGGAGGGAATTATGTGACTCAGTATTTTTTCTAAAATTAAATGTAAAACTGTGCCATTTTTAGTTACAACCATAGATACACGATGTAAAATGGAAAGAGCATAATGTCAGTAATGACATCAGCGATCACTTCAAATGAGTTGTTTTTAAGAACTGTGCTCTTAAGCATGCCCCAAAACGCAGCGAAGAGCCAGTCAATAATACCAGAAGCACAGAGGATATGATGAGTCTGAAGGGACTGCATATCATTGGAGTCAACACCTCTCTCAGGTCACAGCTAGCAGGGATGGAGGAAGCAAGAGGGAGCATCAGACATTGCCTGCTGGAGTGGTGTCTTGAGCAATTTCTCTTCCAAGTGATTAGATTCTCCTCCAAGGGAAAATATTTTCTCAGTTTTTAGCCATGATCAAGTTTCTGCTAGCAAAATTCTTCTACAAAATTTCTTAGGAAATTAAAACAGAAAAACAGTAGTTGAAAAGGAATTATTTCACTTTCTGAAGCTTTCTAAAGGTTCACTAGCTTGCATAAAAATCCCTTGTTCCGAGAGGAGATCTTGCCTGGTAGATATTTGCCTGAGCTTGGCTTGTCTGTGATTAAGGGGAGGGGCCTTGGCACCCGAGGAGATGAGCATCTGGGAAAGCTACATTTATCATCTGTGCCAACACAACCAGGCCTCCCTCCCATAGGTGTTTGCACTCTTTAAGAAATCGTAGTCCTAAAACTTTCACAATAAGTAGAGGAAAAACAATGAAATTCAATGGTCCCTCAGTCAATGACCCTGACTGCACTTTCTGAACCATTGCCTACCCTGGGTAGTCTAGACAGGAACTCGGGTAGTACGTGACAGACACCCCAGCTGTGCCTTTGCCAGGCACTTCATCGCCTCTCCTCAAACATCTAATTCTCAATAGGCACCTGGCAAGCCTACATACACAGTATCTGTATGGACCACAGTGCACACATACTTAGTCATGCACATTTTTACTATATGTAGGTATAAACATATCTATAAAAGCATATATAATGTCTAAAGTAGGTACTTTGTACACTATATATATAAAAGCATATAAACACACACTTCAGCTGTTTACTAAAGCATGCAGACATGTGTTGTTGTCAAGTCCAATCCAGCAGCCTTTGAGCCTAGACAATATTCTGCTCTTTTAGAAGACTTTTTTTACACCATCCCCAGAGCTGTGAAAAAGCAGTGAAATTTTTTTTATTCTGATTTTGGGGCGGTTTGGTTTGGGTTTTTTTACACAGAGAAGTGTGTTTTCCTTTCCTCTTATTCTCAGAAGAGAGTTTTACCTCATAATTCCAAAAAAATTGTAGCTTCATGCAGAGGTCAAGCATGGAAATTTTTACCCTGAATAGTGAAAGTTTGAGTGAGTAGTTTAGGTGGGTGACTGTGAAGAGTGGGTTAGAGTGGAAATTATTGCACAGCATTAAGAGAGATATGTAGGGGGATAACACTTCTGTCAAAGACTAGTTTATTAATGAAGGTATGTAACAGGCTATGCTGTATCCTTTCAGCATCTAACAAAACCCCTAATTTCCATTGAAACATCACTGGAGACCGTTTTTTAAATTGGTAGGTGCTCTTGTCTTTTTTCTTCCTTGTTTTTGTTTTTGTTTTTGCTTTTCTAAAGGAGTGAGCAGTTTGATGTCACTGTTTTTAGTCAGAGAAAGAAAGATGACAGTTCCCACACCTGCGCAGAGTTGGGACCAGACCACCAGGGACTTCCCTGGGAGACCTGAGTCTCACCTTTCTGCCTGATGTCTTTGGACTCCTGGTGTTCAGAAGACACCGGGATATCATTCACAAAACAAACCTACAAAATAAAAACAGGATACTTTTTGGCTACAGCTGCATGTGACAGAGTCTGTCACGCACACTGCAGGCAGCCATGGACACATCCGAAGGGTATTTTGGATGGAAAATGGATTTTAAAGGCAGATTTGGAAACTACATGGTGTTGCCTCACACTCATGGGAGAAGGGTAGACAGCAATTTATCTTCCTTCTTTATAAGGAGAGAGCAAATACGCTGGCTCTAGGGTAAGCTCTTGGACACGGCAGGCCTTCCTCCTGCCTGTCTGCCATGCCGCAGCCATACATCCTACCCCACAGGGCCATGGCTCCCGGGGAGGTGTTGGGACAAGCACACAGCCATGACAGTGACATTTCACCACCTCTGGGACAGTATCTGACCGAGACATTGCGGCCCTGCTTGGGCTTTCCCGCTGCCCTGGGGGACCGCCATTTTGCAGCAATGAAAAACCATGTGCTGATAATTCCTTTTCCCCCTGGGGAGTTTCTGTAAAATTATGGCAGAGCACTGATGGGTCTTAATGTGCTTCACTGACCCTGTGCCCACAGGCCAGGGCTCCAGTGCAGGCACCCAGGCAGCCCCAGCCGCCATCGGGCCCTGGGTGACCTCCCCCTGCAGGGCAGCAGGGGAGCCCCGGCCAGTCCATACTGAGGTGAGGTGCCTCTGTAAAGCAGAGGGCCGGAGGCTCCATCCCAAGCAGCACAAAGGTATGTGCTTTATATTGGTTTTGTTTGTTGGTTTTTTTTCCAAGTATGGGCTTGTGGAAAGCTTGCTTGAAAGTTTTTGTTAAGTTAGCCTTAAAAAAAATTACACTGTAACGGATTCTTCCTTAAGGCTTTCTCTGAGTTAAATTCATTTCAATTCTGGTTTTCTTGTAATTAAGTAAATTTGTTTGTGGGTTTTGATTTAATAATTATGCTTTATTTTATTGTAGCTGAGGATGTCTAATATAATAGAGGGTAGGTGAACCTCTTTGACTGCGAACCTTGTGTTTTCCCTGGAGTGTCCCACAGCAGTCTTAACCAGGAAGTGCTGGGCAGCACCGCCATTTTCCAAAGGGGCAACTGTCGCCAGGCCCCATTCTGAGAATAATTACACATGTGCTTAACTTCATCATGCTAGAGGTTTCTGTGAATTGCAGTAATGTCGCTTATCCCAGTAAATGTGTACACAAGCAGGCCTACCAAATGGCTAGATAATTCCCTTTCCAGATACTTTGGCTTTGCTGCAGAGGAAGAGATGAGGGAGAGGCATGGCCTCAATGGGGCTACAGGGCTGCCTGAGGGAAGGGAGTTTTCCCAAATGCTAGGGAAGCTTGAGACTGCGACCCATTGCTTCCCTCCTGCATGATATTATCACTACAGCCAGGCTGACAAGGCTTCCTGTGCCATACGGTTGCTCTAAGAAAACCCATCAAAGCAGAAAATTCATCAGTGCCCCCCATTTGACGTAGCCTTCATCCCCAAACCATAACTACTTGTCTGTAAATTCCTTACTAAAGGAATGAACAGTAAGGGATGATCAAAGTTTGGAGGACAGGAGACAAGCACACTGACAGTGTGGGAAAAATTGCAATCAAAGTGGTGAACCTTGACAACTGTAACAGAGGGAGATGTGGTTGGAAAATACAATGACATGGGGAACAAGTGGAAATGAGGGCAACAGCAGAGGAATGGTAAAGAAAAAGGGGTGTAGAGGTGAACGTGAGTTAAGGGGCAGAGAACAAATATCTTTTTGCCAAAGAATAGAAGCATGTGCCTGGGTGTATAAAGTGTGTAGGAAAGGATAAGTGTATGGGTGTATTATGTAAAAGTTTCTTTCAACTAAGGGCAAATGCAAAATTCTCATAGCTTTATAAACAGATGGTGTTGGGTTTGCAGAAAACCAAGGAAATCAAGGCAGAAACTTTGCTACTACTTAATTCATTGATAACCATTGATTGCAGAGTTGGGCAAATACGGACCACCTGAAAATCCCACACACATTATCGAGAGACAGCTCTACTGAAAAAATTAAGAGTATGTGTAGTCCGTGCCCCCTCACTCCTCAAACTAAAACAGAAAAAAAACCCCCAACAATAACGACAAAAAGAAAAAAAAAAACAACAACCCCAACCCCGCTAAGCTGTCTGATATGCCATGAAGTTAAACACAGGAACTGGTTTGGAGTTTTGCTTTGGTTTATACTTTGGACATTAGACTCAAGAGGTGGAGGAAAAGGTTATCATACATCCTATAACTGAAACTGGAAAAGATTGCATTTGTCCCAGTAACAACCATACTGTTTGGTGTGAATATCTGTAGTAACTTGCATGCTTACTGTGTTCTGAATTCTTATAGCTGGAATCAGTAGGGGGTTATTTGACTGCTACCTTGCACCTTGCTATTTTTAAGTATTCTTTTTCATGAAAGGCTATGAGGGACTGAATAGTCTTTTATTTCAGGAGTGTACTGTAGATACGAGTTGGAAAAATAATTTTTCAGATAAACTGTGCGACTAATGCAGGACTTACTTAATGGTAAACCTTTCCTCTTTTTCCAAAACTTTATTTTAAAATAATGACAAAAAAAAGCCCCCTCCAGAAAGATCTAACTTACTTAGCATTCTTACATCCCGTTAAATATTCTGATTTATTTGTGTTAGAACTTTATTTAGCTGTGATGTGGCCAACCAACAGAAAGGCTGTTGCTGACTTCTCTTGGCTTTGAACAGGCTCTTTTGCTGGCAGGTAGATCAGGTACTTGAACCATGTCTGCTTTGAAAACAGAGCCAAAGGTATAATATCACACTATGATATCAATTGATAAAGAAGACTGCTGAACTAGTTTCTCACTAAAGTCACAGAATTCAGGCAGTGAAATCCCTGGAGCAGTCAGTCTGCTGCAAGCTGTGCAAGTAAGTGAAAAAGAATCAAACAAATGGATTGGTAGCTAGATACTAGAGAGTAGATAGATAACTGCTTAGGATAATTATTCCGTTGAAAACTTAGTTATTTTAAAAATAAATCCATCTTTATAACCAAATAAAGGAAAATATTTTTTAAAATTACCAAAATCCTCTTTGCTTTCTATTTCTCCTACTACTTCCCTTTTATATGGGAATTCATTCACACATTCACTTTCTTCCTCTTACAGCAGCAATTTGATATACCAGTGATCTGTTTTTATATGTCTTAATTTCAAAGAAATTTCCTGCAAGTGAAGAAATAAAAATGAATCATCGTAGCCTTCAGTTTGCAGATATCTAAAAGCACATGAAAAAGTGTCTTTTGTGAACTCAAGTGGATCGTTTAGAGCTTGATAGGAAAAGGTCTAGCAAATGTATGTTTAACCATTTCATATTTAGAAGCCACTGAGATTTCTGCCCAGCTTGGAGACAGAGGCTGCAAGTTGGGGAGACATCTTTTGACCCACAAATATTTTCCTAACCCATTGAAAATAGAACATGGAATTAAGAGAGTTTTAGATACAAATTGACCTATGATCTTATCAGCAAGGGACTTTCACCAGAGAAGCAGGTTCAAGTTGAATAACCAGAGATATTTGGGAACTGTTTGGACAAAATCCTGTGACATGTGCTCTAGGATGGTCCTGCTTGAGCAGGAAGGTTGTGCAGGATGACCCACTGTGGTCTTTTCCCCTTACCCACTCTGTGATTTTGCAAATCCTCACAGATGAAGAAAACTTTTGCATTCTGAAAGAGCCCTGTAAGCATTTAGTTACAAGTAAAGTTGCACACCTTCTGAAGGGGTGCTTGTCTTAAATCCCTGGTCCACAACTATGTAGCATGTTCTTGGGGCAGAGGGAGAGGTTTCTCCTTGTAGAAAAAATGCCTCATGCTCTCTTAGTTGAGGCTGCAGCTGCACTGCCCTCCTTGGCAATTTTTGTGTACTCCAGGACAGCCAGTGATCCTTGTGGGGTCCAGCGTTATGCACCTGACTTCTCTGCATGGACTGTGTAAAGACTTTGAGTGCCCCAGTCAGAGCAGTAAGCTCTGCTAGGTAGCAAGGGGAATGTGTCAGTGCCTTTCTTCTGCAAATGTAGCCTTTTGCCTTTACATCCTAGTTTGTCCTCTAGGGATAGAAGTATCCTCTGGTATCAGGTACTTTTTGGAGAGATCCTGATTTCTTCTGTGTGCTTTCAAGCAGCAACTAGACTATGGATGTAGGATAAATGTCCCAGATAGTGACTCAGTCCAGTTTGGTACACAATGAGGAATAGCATGCAGTTTTAAATATCAGTCATTTGTGTCTAGTAATGAGCATTTCTAGTTTCAAGATGACTAGCATAAAGGCATCTGTGTTTCATTCTATGGCTAAGAGAAACAAATAAGTATAAAAGAACAAGAAAAAAATATATTTAGTGATAACTCGTGTTCATTTGCCTATGAAAAAATTACATATTTATGCAAAGCACAAATGCTCAGGGCCACCCAGCTTCACAGCTGATCTAAACTGGCAGGATTTCCCATAAAGGTGTTTTGATAAGCACCTTGCCTTAACATGGAATGCAAGAAGGGATCATATGGAATCGGGTTTGCATCCCTCCATAGTGGAGTACCAAAGAAAGCCTTAAACTCAGCAGTTCCCTTCACATCAGAGGAAGCCTAGGTTGGAGTGAAGCCAGCATAGTAGCTCTCTTGTACTGGCTTCTGGTGAAAGAGGGGCCATGGCAGACGTGACTTACAACGAAGAGTCTCCCTCCCAACAGAATCAGCCGAGCCCAGAGCAAGCTGTATGGACTCTGTGCACAGCAGCTGCGACGTGTTGTGTGTGATCACAGCTCCAGCTCTGCCTTGATTCAGTCGAGCTTGAGTACCCAGTGCCACTGCAACCAAATCAGCAAAACGTCAATCACCGTGCACTGTCCGGATCTGCCTGGAGCCTCAGGGGCAGCCAGAGCAAGGCTGCACTGGCGTCCCTGCTGTTATTGCAGCACTGCTGGGCTGAAACTGTCTTGGTTAGGTCAGGACATGCTAGAGGGCTCTATCTCCGCGTGCAAATGCAAACATGACCTATGAGCTGTTAGAGGGGCTCTGTTGTACCAACTATTCTGGCTTAATGTCAGTTGTTCCTCACAGCCATACTCTCACATGATCCGCTAAATACCACTTCATAATCTCAGGTGTGCTGGAAACATTGCTATATCAAAATGAAGTGTATTCTTCATATTTTCTTTTATTCTCTCAACTTCAGGATGGAAGAAATTTTTGTTTTATCTCTGAGACTTGGCTTTCTTCTTTGTCAGTGTGTTTGGTTTCGGCAAATCATACATATAGAGGCTCTTAACAATGAACTTGTACTTCCCAGCTTTAAACACAAGTTTCCTCAGACTGCCTGTCTTTTTAAGATCAACTCGACATAAGCTCAGAGCTCATACTGAACAGTGCAGTATTTCCTCTCTGTTGAACAAGAGCGAATTAATGAGGAAAAGAAGAGCTAAAAGGCTCACTGGAACTTTTATCGGAACCCTATCTAAGTTTTAATAACAGAAATCATTAAAAACCCTGCTACCTATTGAGAGTCTCACTACTTCCTTCTTTCAAACAGTCTGATATAGTTCTAGAAAAATCTTCCCCAGCACATTTTTTACATACACTTCCTATTCCAAACTGAAAAGAATGCGGCACAGATTTCTTCTTGATAAGTGTGTGCACAGGCAAATTCTTTCACCTCCCTTTTCAGGGAAATCTCTGCCTTTATTTGAAAGCACATGTTCCCTAAGCAGATAGTAATTTACATTTTCGGGATGCCATCTGTACTTTATCTTGTAAGTTTCAGAGGGGATGAAGTACACTTAAATGTTTCAAAACTTTAACATACAAGAGTGTCAGACTGTTCTGTCAGTGAAAATTTGAGATTTTTCAACTTACAGAAACTGACTCAAGTGCATTTTATCTTAGAGATCTGTAATCAATTTTGATTTTCTTTGATCATGCAGATAAGTATTAGTGATAATCAGTAGTAGAAACAAAGAAAGATAGATTTGTATCTATTCTCAGAGTACTTGATCTGAAACTAGCAGATTCAAACCTTGTGGTCAATTCTTTGCCCTGGGTTAGACCTATATTTCATCCAAAGTTTCTTGGTGCTCTCTATCTATGATAGAAGGGTGAT
The DNA here is from genome assembly GCA_013400975.1 of Atrichornis clamosus. NCBI lineage: Eukaryota > Metazoa > Chordata > Aves > Passeriformes > Menuridae > Atrichornis > Atrichornis clamosus. The sequence goes on along the minus strand of WBMZ01009668.1, from coordinate 33,231 downwards.
AAGAACCTCTGCCTCTTGACACTAACCTATCTTTTCAAAGCACCTGTGTAGCATAGTTACTCTCATGGCACATAATTTGGGGAGGGGGAGGGACAAAAATGGAATCTCATCAATTGAGGATTTGATTTATTTTATTTAAAGAAGGCTTTGCTATTGTTATACATATATATACATTATATATAAATATGTATATATATATACACAATTGCAATTTCACACTTTAGACAATGCATTCATTGGCTTTAATGCTTTGAAAGATGTGAGTTAATTTAAAGGGGTTTTCTGTTTATCAACTGAAATAATATTTCCCTCTTCTCTGTGTTTTAACATTCACTTTTTGCATCACAGAGACAGTTTTCAATATTGCTATTCTATTGCTACGTTTCTCACTGAAAAAACTAGAGTGTGTGAGAATTCTTCCTGTAAAATAGAGTTTTCTGAGTAACATCATAATCAAGAATTAGGCATGCCTATGAGTGAGTGATTTTTAGTGATCTGATGATCATTGCTGTTGCAATGGAGGAAATTACTATATTCCTTACTCAAAACATTCCTACAAAGTCAAGCATGACTATCAACGGTACATTTATTTGTGCAAAAGAAGCCTACAAAATGTAGGTGTTCCTCTTACATCAGCTTATATCCTGTTGACAACTCAAATGACACTAGGCCCATTTATTAGTTTCTAGTGGTTTAACTGACAACTTTTGGTCTCATAAAATGTACTATAAATACTATCTGTAGCACAGCCTTGCTGTTCAGTGGTACACCAAGAGTTCAGATGGTTGAGAATGCTGTTTCCCAATGGGAAATGTGGCATTTGACAATTGTTTATTCCAATTTCCTTGGAGGATATGAAGGAAAGGTTTTACCAAAGTAATCCCTGAGTAAAAAGCAAGCAGCAAAATTATTAATACCAAACCACAGGACTATAGAATGAATGCTAAAGTGCAGACTTTATTATATCTTTAAAGTAGATAGGGTGACTGCATACTTTTACCTCTATAGGGAAATACATGTTTGTGCTTTCCACACATGATCTTGTGGGAAAATTGCATGGGATTGATTTCATGAGTTTGGAAATGAGCCCTGGTGTTGAGAACAACTTAACAGCCCCAACTCTGAACTCACTTGGCAGTGTGGATGTAGGTACCTCTTTCTCCCAGTGAAGTCACTCCTGCCAGTAGTTACAACACAAAGAGGATTTGGCTTATAAGGAACAAATTATGATATAATGAAGTCCCACCATAGGGTGAAAAAAAACTGGATTTGTTTTCATCTGGAACAGGACAGTTTGTAGAGAGGGAGAAAAAGCCGGCGGAAGCACTTATTCCTCTTGGTTCCTCTAGAGCTATGCTGCCACTATCTTGTCAGGAAAAGCAGGGAAATGAAGAAAGACTGTGAAGTGCAGGTTTAGCCAATATAAGATTAACACATTTGCTGAACTTTAATCTCATTTTTCCAGTACCTAAGTTTGCCAAATTCCTCATCTGCAGTGAGTTTATAGTTGATCTTCCTTTCTTCTTGTCTTCTTCTCAAGAATATGAGGGTTATGGGGCTGTGCCTTCTGCACCATCTTAGGCAGTAGGCAAACTGGTTGGTGACTTTCCGCTGAAGCTGGCATGATGTAGATCACAAGTTCCTACCAGCCATTTCAGGGAATTCATGCCTGTATGTAGAAAAGAGCCTGAACTGAGAGAAAGCAGAGAGAGGCTGACCCCTGCCCCAACTAATGGCAGAGGGCAGGTGACTGGGCAGCGTGTGCTTACTGCCAGGCTGCCACCATGTGCCACCCAGAGGCAGCCACTGCACACACTGCCTCCATCTCAGCTAAGTGTGCAAGGGAGGTGGGAAGAGAGCAAGAGGAGGGGAGAGTGACAGAGAGGCACAATGAAGGTTAAGGTGAAGGGAAGGTCAAGGTGGCATAGAAGGGGATGGATTTTGTAGGAGTCAGACATTTGAAGAATGGGGAATTTCATTTCAGAACAAACAGTGCTTTATACTCAAATAATTTATTTTTTTTAAAAACTATACTACACATTCTGTTTCTTTTTCACAGTTTCGATTTTCCCTGCCCACACACATTGACAAAGTCTGTGACAAGATGGAGATAGCAGTTTGGGTGGGCTGTACATTTACCTCTGGAAGACTTTAGCCATCCCTTAGAAGAATTAGTTAAAACACTCATGTGAAGATGCAGATGCAATGCATTGAAACAGTTAAATGCTGATCTCAAAATAAGACATGAGACCACAACCCCTTTTTTTTTCAGTCTCAGAATAATACCCTCTCTGCTGAAGCAAACAGAAAATGTGTTGCCTATGCAGATAAGAAAACCTTAGAGTACCTTTGAAACTGTGATTCAGCACACTTGAAGTTACTACTGTTTTACAAGAACATGCTGACTCATTTACTTAACTGCATGCAAAGCAATCCAGAAGTGCCACTCTCTTTCTCCAAAAAAATTTAGACATTGTTATCAGTAGCAATCACAGAATCATAGAATCAGTCAGGTTGGAATGGAGCACAGTGAATTGTGTGATCCAGCCTCTCTGCTCAAGAAGGGTCATCCCAGAGCACACGGCACGGGATTGCCATCAATTGCAATCACAAGCAAAGAACAGCCAGAAGTGGCTTTTGGGAAGGCAAATGATTCTACACTTGTCAAAGCTGATTGGCCCATGTTGGGAATTACTGACAACTCTCAGGAACAAATCTGATCACTGGTCAAAAGAGAGGTGCTTGTTTGCCTCAGGTGCTAGAATCTTGTTCTCTTGTAGTGTGATGAGGAAGGAAAGGGATTGATCAAACTTTGAATGTTGTCCCAAGGAACAATTTGAAATAGAGAGAAGGCAGTCAGAAAGAGGTTCAAAGTTATTCTTTCTACTCTTTCATGCTTTCTAAGGCAAACTGTCAGGTTAGGTCAATGATCACCTTTTTTTATTTCTTTTTTACTTCTTCATAGTAGCAAGGAGATACAGTCTGCCCCTGCAAAGAATTCGGTAAATATCTATGACAATTTATCCAAATAAATAACAATTTATTTGCAACGTTTGTATTGTGAGGCTTTTTTCATAAAAAATAACATGCTAACTGAGAGTTAATTTTGTTCAGATTTCCTGACAGTGAATGCACTAAAAACCTAGGAAATGCCAGTTAAGCAGTCATTAGTACTTGGGTAGTCAGTTCCATACGAAGTAACATTCAGCTCTGCCCTCTGATTTTATCCAGGAGAAGTGATACTGCCCATGCAGCATATGACCACCCACACTGCAAACCTCCAGGTACTTCTGCACATGTCCAGATTGACTCCAGCTTCAGTAATGTGTCATATGGAAAAATACTGCACTGAGTGAACACACAGTGTGCCTGGTAATTTTGAGCTGTGGTCGAGTTGAAAGGCAGTGTGCTATAGAGTTCTCTATCACCTGTGCCTCACTACCTGATTTCACACCTCTTCACATGTTAATTACCTTTTCAGTAATTTTGAAGCCGTCCTGTAGCCTTCCTGTCTTTTACTAGTGAAATTAGTGGAATGGATGACAGAGCAGCGCTGTAGAGAGATGCTGGATACACATTTCTGGGTTTGTATAGTTGCTAAGGGCCCTTTTGCAAAACTGGCATTGTAGTCATGTGAGACATCTGCATTTCAGTTTGTGTACTAGGATATGGCCCTAACTAACTCCAAAGATGCTTTGGAGAGAGATGAGCTTGCTTTTACAGGTAACTCTTTTGGCTGAAACACTTTGAGAATCTGAAAGAAAAAACACAGGTCTAACTAGTATTGATATAACCTTCTCAAATCTCTCAAGATGGACACAGATGTTGAAACTGTCCCACGCTCCTTTTTTGAGACTTAAATAATATTTATCTCAAAATCACTTATCTTCTTATAAGTTAAACCAAGGCAGGGCAGGTATGGAAACCATGAGCAATGATCTATTTGCAAACGTTGTTCTCATTTTTTTTCTAGATCACCCCCAGGGAAACTGTCTCTTCAGCAGACCTGGGCAGTGGATTCAAAGTGCTTGCTCTGCATCTCTCAGGGTAGGATCTAAACTTGCATTTTCTGTATTCTAGCTGAACAATTTATTTAATTTATTTAATGTGTAAAATGAGCCTACTACTGCCATTTGTCCTTTGTATAGGACTCACTGTTCTAAAATCTGCTGACCTAAAAGTAATATGAATCCCATCATGGATTGGCAGGAATGAAGTGCGTAGCTACTCTGAGGGATAGGGATTCTAGCAGTTGTAAGGTGTGCGTGGAGATCAGGGATTTGCCTGGAAGAAACAAAAGTATCAGTAGGGTTAGATTTAAGTGTTGAGTGGAATGGATGCCAGTAGCACATGTATGCTGGATTTGTGTGCCCCAGTCCCTCTTGTGAATCTAACCTAAAGCTTTCCGATGTTGTCCTGCCAATGTGTCTCAAGTTTGTCCAATTGGGAGATGAGAAGCTAGACCTCTTTTTATGCTTTTTGCTTACAGTTCCCTGAAGGGGTAATTAGTACATAGCAATAATAACTCCTTGGTCTATTTACAGGACTTTTCATCAATAGAGCCCAACATAAGTTTTAGGGAAACTAAGGCAAAAAATCAGATATTTGCCCAAATTCACACATCTAGTGAGGCTTAACACTAAAGGCAGCTCTGCTCTGTGTATTGACTTTTCATTCCACATGCCCCCAAAGTCTGACTTTGGAACTCAACAATTAAAATTAGCCTGTATTGCACATTCCTGAAGAGTAGTGCTAACTAAAAATGAGAAAGACCACAAAATATTGCAGGAAAAAAAATCTCCATTGGAACTGTAAGGAACTTGGACAGCAAATTAATTAGAGCAGAATTTAAATCCAAAATTAAAAATGCATACTTTCCTATGAGTATGTAAATGATATATAATTGTAGTATAATTGTATGACACTACAGAGCTGTATGATACTGTATATATCCCCTACAGGAAATGTATAAGGAGAGGACAGTCTGCCCTGGAAGTGTTCCACACTCGGCTATTTGGTAATACAAATACAGCAGTGCACCCAGTCTCCTTTGCATTTGATTTTCATGGGGTCTATCAAGAGACAAGACAATGGGGAATCATAGCCCTCCTCTCCATACTCAGGAGAGACACAAAAATATTAATTTATTATTAAATCTATAGCGTAGTCATTAAAATTTGGGGTTTTTTTGAGGAGGGGAGTTAAGATTGATTTGCAGATACATCTATGTCCTCTTTTCATAATTTATTTTGAGAAAACTTAGTAAGCACTGATTTTCAAATCTGATCTGTAATTCTGTAATTAATTCCTCAAGTGTATGGCTATAGTGAAGTTTATTGCATCATGCCCTTGGTCTTCTCTTCCTATGGCAAATTTCCTGTTTTATTTAATGCTTTGTCCATCATGTAGCATTTTAGTATTATATCCCTTTAAATACGTGTGTGTGTTGAAGTTCTTGCAGTGCTTTTAATTCTGCTAGCTGCCAGAAACTGCTCTGAACATCAGCAAAAGCCTGGGGTTTTTTAATATAATTTTTCCTTTGTGTGTCTGCGCCTTGAAAAGTTAGTTACAGCTGCGTGGCTTCTGCACAGTTTGTATCATCTAAAGACCTAAAGATACAGTGTATTTTCTCCTCTAATGATCTGCTACCTGGCCTTTTCATTTTCTCATCCTTTGAAAAGCTCCCACCTCTGCTTCCTCCTGAAGATTCTTCCTCCCCACCTCTCTGGTCCAGTTTCCCACTATGCCTTGTAGCATTCAACCCAGCGCAGGAGTCACTAAAGCTGCTGTAGAAACACGAAAGAGGAAAAGCTGCTGCCAGCTCCCCTGCTGTGGAAGATCCCTGTGAAGAGGGGGATTCTCTGAAGAAAAAAATGGGAGGCGGAGCTTTCATGTCTCCACTTGTGCCACACAAGCAGAATCAAAGGACTGATGGAGAATCCAAGTAATTGTTATCTTGTTGGAGGAATATCTGTTTGAAGAATAGTGTGGTGGTAATTCAGCATATCACTTAGACTAATGTCTCACTGTTGAGTTTTGCTTTCCCTACTGTTTCCCGTTGTCTGTGTGACACACAGGCAGAAATTCGGTGTTGTTTGCAAAGAGTTTCCAGAGAAAGAGTAAAGGGGGTGCTTGTTTCCTGGAGATTAGTTTATAGTTGGTGTGACTCAACCTGGATAAGATCAGCTTATAAGAGGATAGCTGATCATTACTTCTGATTAGGTTTTTTTCTGTTTATTTCTTTAAAGCTCTGTTTTTGACCCAGAGTGCTATTTCATAGCTTGCATTTGTTCCTAAAGAAGACAGAATGCTATTGCAGTCAACAGCTGAAGGGTTGGATTTTAAAGCGTGAGTCTTCATAACCTGTGTATTCCCTCATTTTTGTCGCACAGCTCACTGAGGTGATACTGCCAAGGTGCTTGTTCTCATACTCATACTGTATGTGTGTTCCAGAGGGAGTCTGGGCCTGGATGTCTCTGGTCTACAGGCCGCTGTATGGGCCTTTGCTTTCCACCTCAGGAAAAAGAGTTGATTTCAGAGGTAAAGGTGTAGTCTCGAGCTATGTAGGATCAGCGTTTGGGGTACTGTCAGAATCCAAACTTAAAGCTCCTTTATTCCTCAGTGTTGCCTCACAAAAGCCTGTATGTATGAAGTAGGGGGCTTAAAGGTCCATATAGATGCAGAAGACTCTTAGACTGGGAAAAGACTCAGCAAAGTTAGTGCAGAACTATGTTTCAATGGGAGCACTTTTATGCTGCGAAAGCTGTCACTGCCAAAACTTACCAATATTGCTGCATTAATTAAGGGTGAGAAATTAACTCTAGCACTGCCACATATATGTGCCAGGATGCTGCAAACAACCACTTTTTTGCAGGCAGTCCTTTTTTTTAGCAACATAAGCAGTGTATGAGGAAAGCAGTTTAGGAGTTGTCTCTGTCAGCCAAGGCTGTTTCTAGTGCAGATGCCGGATTTAAAAAACAATCAAAAGAATTTTTGAGAAAGTAGTTAAAAAGAGAGAAAAAATGTGGACCTCTGTTACTGAATTATTAGGAATTACTTATGTGCAAGTTGTTCATTTCTGGTGAATATTTGGAGCATGGAATAGGTGACATAGAATGGTTGAAAAAGAAAAAACAAGGCACATGAAAAATATTTCAGATTTTGAAATCTGTTAGTAAACAGCTTTTGCTTTGTGGTGGGGTTTTTTGGTTGATTGGTTTGAATTTTTTTGTTAGTTCCTCAGAAGGAAAACAGTTTTCCCAGTAAGGTCTGTAGCTGAGTGGTACTGTGAGAATTGGCATTATTTATTTGGTACCCACAATAAGTGAAGTTTAAGAATAATTTCAAATTTAGAGTAATTGTTATAACTACCTTTTCACTATGGAGATACTAAAACATTGTGTTTATAATTAAAACACTATTCAGAAATGTGTAATGACTAGAGTTTACAAGTCGTCCAGCAGATAAGGGTATATTCCCAAGTCTTTACACTACAACTGTTGATGTTTAGGAAGAGCAACTTCTTCTCAGGCAAGTCTGAATGTGGTTCCTTCCAAGCAGGGTGCAATACTCAGTGTTCTCTTCTTCCACCTTCTTCCCATACAGATTGTGTGAGAAATGTTTCAGCACCTTACTATAAATAGTCAAGAGTTCATACTCTTGTCTAGGTCAGTGGGAGGTGCTGAAACCGCAGTGGGGGAGGAAACAAGCCACGTAGGAGTGAGCTGGTGCATCCTGAACCTGGGAGGCACTGGGAAGAGATGGGTCAGCTTCGGCCGTCACATCCAGCAATCATCTCAGTGAGGTTGCAAGGGAAAGAGTCCGTGCAAAAATAAGTGTTGTTAATGCTTGTGTGGAGGTGGAGTGGGTCTTTTCCTTTAAATGAGAAGCTTAAGCTGTCTGAATGAAGCTGCAGGGGAAAGGTGGGACTGAAAGATACCAGTTAGAGGAAATTGTGAATATGTTTGCAGCTCCTCTTTGTGAGTTGGCAGAGTGTGTGCTGGGACAATCTCCACACAGGTTGGGCAGAAATGACATAGAAAGAGTCATGTATTCCAGTGATATATGATAAGGTATTTCCCATAGCTGAAAGCTTTGTCCTGGCTGGATTGTAGTAGGCATTATTGTTATAATCTATTTAGTTGACCACACAATATTCCTCAACTCTCAGAACTTTCCTCTCCTCAAATTGAAATTTGTTAATGGAGAAAGACACAAATTTCAAGTGACAATTTTTTTTTTTTAAGAGTTTGGTGGATTGTTTTTTATTTGTTTGGGGGTTTGTGGGTTTTTTTTAACAAAGTAAATTTTTTTTTTTAATTTGGAAATTTCTCTCTTCACTGATGATTGATTCTTACTTGCATTGAGGTCTCCTAGCTTGAAGGGCTGGGTTCTTCAGAAACAGGTGCAAAGAAGGAGAGTCCGCTCTGAGCATCTCTCAGCCTTAGAAGCTGAGGGGTAAATAATCTACTTTGGGGGAAAATTGGTGCTGTTAATATTTTTTTAAACAGGGAGTTTTAAATTAAAGATGTATTAAGCAGTGAAATTGCAGGCAAAAACTAACACAGCTTTGAATGGGACCTGCAATTTATTCTCTCTTTAGATGATATGTTAAGTCTGATGGCTAACCACAACCACTGAACAAGGATTAGAGCAGCTTCTATGAAACTTGGCATGCACTTTTCAAAAATAATATTTTTTTTTTCCCAAGCAGATGAAATTCCTTCTGTGGGGAAGGAATGTTCATCATCTAATTTTACAATGGGAAAATGCTTTTGTTCAGAGAATAAAAGCTAAGTGAGGGATTGGACACAAGTTCCTTAGGTGAAAAACCTTTCTTTGCTGGTTTTAAAATTCAACGAACGTTTGTGAGTTTTTATATAAACCAGGCTCCACTGGGTTGGGCAGTATCCACTTCCAGCTCAAGGAATCTTAAGCAGGTTTAGGATGTCAAATAAGCAAAATTTACATATTATTCATATTTCAGAAGGATACACGTGACTGGTATACTCATTGGGTAATTTTTTCTTTCAAGCCCAATGAAATGAAAAAGGAGTTGGTGTATTGGACAAAATATTATGTTTCAGAATTAGAAAAGAAAAAAGAAAAAGTGAGGTAGAAAAGAGGAACTCTTTTATTGGGCTGAAACTTGCTTTCTTTATTTGGCATCTATTTCATTATCTCCTATTTCCTGATGATAACATAATGTCCTCTCTTTTCCTGTTACCCAAGCACTTTACAGAACATGTGTTGCACGCCTGTTGGCAATCATGGACAATTTGACATTCACTGCTTCTTTTCACATGACTTGACATTAGTTCTTTTTCAAAACACTCTCTCCATCAGTGGAATACATCTCCCCCTTCCCATTGTGGCGTTACACACTGAAGAGCAGTAGATGTTACCTGCAACAGGTTTTAAGGCTACAGATCCATTTGTTTGCATTTAGACTGAGCTACCATTCTTGGATTTTACCCTTTTGGAAGTCAAGTGGTGGTCCTGGTGGTCCTGGGGGCATGGGACAGCCTACACCTTTCTAGGCGTTACAAGGAAACCAGTCTGATTCAATTTCTCCTCAGGGTGGGTTTTAAACGGCAGATTTAGTGGAACTGTAAGGCCTTCTATAATCGTAGTGGGTATCTCACTGTTTTGTGAGCAGTCTAAACAGGTTCCTTATGTGAGAGCAAGAGGCATGTTCCCTTGCTCAGGTCAGGTGTATTTCCATATGTCAATATAAAGCCAAGCTGACATCTGCTCTTAAACTTGCTGAGATAGGTTCCTTTTCACCCTGGAGACCCAATTACCTTCCAAGCATGGGTCCTCCCCTGCCGTACAGCACACAGCTCCCTCTATTTGGCACTCACAGATGTTGGAAACATCACCAGCTCTGAACTGCTCTGACTTTCCTCTCCCACCTGGTGCTTGGTCAAGGTGTCTAGCCTGGGCCCTCGGTGAGAGACAAAGATATGTTTTCGCAAGACAATACACCCACTCTCCTTTTCCACAGCCCTCTTTCTCTGCCGGGGAAAACATGCCCTGCTGAGAGTGTCTGTCAGCACTGCTGGCTTGGCTTGACAGGGCCTTACCCTGCATCTTAACCTTTTTGTTTCAAATGTGTGGGTTGTATCTGACCTGACTGAATCATCACTTCTGAGGTCAATGGCAGGACCTCCAAAACTATTACCTGAACCTATCCTTTCCCCATCTATTTTCTCAGTCACCAAGCAGACTCTCGGCATCTCATACTCCCATCTCAACTTGCCATCTTCTTTGAGATAACAGGAAAGATACAAGTAAGTATCTTATCAATGGTAACAATCAGTTACTTCTTTTCAATAATTGGTGGGTTTGGGTCAATGCAGATCCACAGTCAATGTCAACACTTTCTGACTGAGGAAAGCTTTCTGAGTTCAGTGATGCATTTTCTTGGTTGGACAGATCATTCAGCAGGGAATCCAGTGCAGGCTGTGAAATGGTGGGGTTTTTTTTTTCCCTTCCACTCCTGCCTTATGTTCCCATTTTTCTCTATTTGTTCCACAAGGTATTTACTGGATTGGGATTGTTGTGCATGTGTTCTTTGTTGGTATCTATTTGCCCTACTACCGGTGCTTCTTTTTTTGTCTGGACTGAAGTAGTTGCTTCTAGGGCTTGTTTTGCAACTTCTTGATGTATAAAGATGAGATTATTACCTGGACCTTCTGCAGAGTAAGACTTGTTTCTTCTATGACTTCATTTCAACAGAAGTCTTTCTGGTGCCTCCAACAATGCTGAGTAGGGATCCATGTGAATGCTCTGGTATCTAGTCTGCTTTTTTAACTGTGGTTTTAAGGTTAAAATAACAAACACAAAATTCTGAACTTTTCAGATGTCTGATTCTACCAGTGATCACTCTAGTGGTCAAACACAGCTACCATGATATCCTGCTTTTCTGGCACCAATCCTGGTAGCATTCACTGCAGGACTGCTGCTGTGGTTATTTAACTTCCAATAGGCCCTGAGCTGCTGAAGACCACAATCTCTGTAAATATGTTTTAAAGAATTAATATACAAATATCAGATATTATTGTGCTGAGCAAGAAGCTGATGTACCCATATCCAGAGAAAATTTCTATTTCATCTTTAATCTATTAATCAGCAATGGTTCTTGAATTGCTAGTATGTGGAAGTTAAATATAATTTCATATACAGTATTCTATTAAATCCCCCAAATTTTCTCTCTTTTAAACTACTTTCAGGGAGAAGCTGAGGTATACACTTGCGAGGGTAAATCCACACTTTTGTTTTGTTTATGTAGATATTAAGACATACCTTGTCACTTATGTTTCTTATCAAAGGAAGTGACTAGATCTGAGAAACACTTGTGAGGGAATGTGGAGAATGACTTATGATCTTGATTGTTTGCCAAAGAGAATTCCAGGGGGAAAAAATATTATATCCCAAAGATTATATCATATAGCAGTATCACTTTACATATCAGTAGAACCAGCAACCGAAAGTGTCTTACATGGCTATGCTTTTTTTTTTTATTTGAGCACCATCTTCAATATAAAGAAACAGTTTTCCTGCCTTATGGATATAAAGTTTGTAGAATTCCTCTTGTAATCTTACTGCACATGACATTTGCAGTGATTCAAGGCACGGGGCTTTAACTGAGGGAAATTAATGTCAAGAGGTTATGGGTGATAGAAATGTCCCTCTAAGTACATCCAGCACTTGCAACCAGGACAGCTTTCATGTGAATCCTCTGTTGGTTCCTAAAGTAGCAAGTGATTGTGAGTTTGGGATGATCTAGTCTAAGAACAGAGACTGAAGAAAAAGAAATTTCTGTCCTTTGGTGTTTTTTGTCTCATCTGGAACATCTTGTGCTTCACTGAGTGGGAAATACTATGGCAATAAGGAGGCAGAGGAGAAGGTCTCTAGCTGCCTACGCTTTTCCCCATAAAAGTACACCAGCTGAGTGCAATGATAGGAACACAGGAGACCTGAATAAAAGAACCCCTCTTGTCCCTATTGAACTGTATAAGCATGGATCTTTGGCTAGGGCACCTATTGTGTTGAACAGTGAGCAGCTGCTGCCGATATGCAATTGAGAACTGAAGTCTATTTAGAGAAATAATTGCTTTAGTTTCCAAGATGCTCCTGGAAATAGGATCTAAATTTCTCATTAAAATCTTACCTGGCAAAATACAGTATGTTCTAAACAATAATTAAAATTCTTAAATGAAAAATTCTCAAAGAAAGCAGGTCAGTCTTCCAGGTTTGCAATGGCAAAAAAGTAGGAACAAACAATCCTCTTGTAAAAGGGAGAATATTATTTGTGTCCTATTCTCTCATCGGAGTGAGAAATGGAACACCTGCGTTCATCCTCTCTGGAGTAGTGCTTGGGACTGTATCTTTCACCTGGAGCATTTTTCCTTCGAAAGAAAAAAGAAAAAGTCAAAAACAAAGAATCTGGATACTTTTGTTTTTCCAACCCACCCCCAGGATATGATGTAGAGTGCTGTATTGTCTACATTTCTCCAGATTAACTATTGTGTTTGAGTAGTTCTTTTTTTAAGGTGTCCCTTCTTAAATTGCTTTGAAGGGATAGTGCTTTTCAAATGCACCTGAAATTACACATAGTTTATAAAAGTGTAGGCAGCTAGCAGTTTCTTGTATCCTGCTGTTAAATGATCATGTTCCTTTCTTATGCTGATGATCTTCATAATACGTTTTCAGAATGGCAGTACTGAGCGTGCACACAGTGGAGAAATACAGGTAGGGTGCTAAATATGCAAATAATAGTTCATATTAATATTATCTTAGAGTCACTTCCTAAATACTATCTAATACTGGGAATCAGGACATTGGTTAAGAGGTTGCTAATTCTGAGAAATCATCTCCTGTATTTTATAGTTAAGTATTTCTTCCCTTTTTTTTGTACTCCACAACAAAAATGTTAACACTTGCAATCTCCCTTTTAAGTTTGGCAGCAGGACTAATAGACTTCTCTAAGGTAGTTCAGCCATAAAACAAACTTTTCTTACATGGCATCCAAGTTCTGAACCAAACATATATGCTAGCATTTGTATATCAAATAAAAATAGATGGCTTAGCATTTTAGTACTTCACCTTCTACCTTTTTGTTTGCTTTTTCCCTTCCTGTTCCCACTAGCCTAGATAGTTTAGAACTGAGAACTGCAGGATTAAACCATTAGGACAAACAACGTATTTCCAGAATTTTAGTTTTGTTTGCACATCTATCCTTTTAAGTCTTTGTTTTTAAATTAAAATTCTACAGTGACTTCCCAACAATCCTTTCATACTCTGAGCATTCTTGACTTTTTCCAGAAGTATGGATCACTCATAGGTCTCATTGTTCTCAACTGAAATGAAGTTTTGTGCATGATTTAAAAAAACACTAGTTTTGATGGGTGAGATAATAAATGTTCTGCCTTTATCTCTTAATCCACTGGCTGATGCCATGCAAAGATGTGAATATCAAGGAAGAGAGCCAACTAGGCTTCAGCCTCACAAAGCATAATCATTCCCTTCGCTGTTTATCACACCAAGAACCACAGTACCATCTTCCTCTGAGTGATGAGCCTCCTGATGTTCTACCAGCTGCACTCTGATGCTGGCAAGAGGCTTTTGGGGACTCCTCTACCATACACACTGAAAAAATATCCTCCCACTACAACACACCTTGTTCCTGTGACACTGTCTTGGGGAAGAACACTGACAATTCCTCTTTAGTAATGAAGTATCAATGTTGGGTGTCCATGGAACTGAAGAGTTGTGCTCACCTGTGTTATAACACAAAGCATAATTAAATTATTGGAAAAAGAAAGGGAAATGGAGAATAACTGATAGCACATTTCTATGGGCCATCTATTTTCTCTGGGAAAAAGAAAATAATCTATTTTGGGGCGGAAATCTATTTTCCTGCCTTACCTGTTTTTCACCAATTCACACAGATAAGATAGATGGCTCACTGTCTATTTTTAAAATTGCTGGGGAAACCCTTCCTTTTGTGAGTGAAGTTAGTCTTCCCAACAACTGAAGAAGCCCAGGCCTAGATAGGATATACTCAGGTCTCCTTTGCCTGAAAGAGCTGAAAATTAAATATGTACAGACAAGTATATGTGTAAGCTGTCCTGAACAATGAAAATTGAAAGGAAACAGGGTCTTATACTAGTAGCAGGGACATAATTTACCAACTCCCTGATCTCTGCTTAGTTTGAAAATACGTTTGTTTACCAGGCATTGAACCTGTTCTGTAATTTTTTTATTACTCCCCACACCAATTTTTCATACCTCAGACTGTTAGAGAATGTTGCAGGGGTGCCTGCAGGGATGGTGAGTGACATCAGTGAGCAGTGGGAAGTGTGGCTGACCAGCATCTCATAGGTTTGGACCCTTCCACCAAGACTTTATTGACTGGAGTCAGAGAGCAGGTGCAAAGCACTTTGACTACAACCTGACTCAGAGTTCTCTGTTTTGAGTGATGATGATAGGAGGCAGAATGCGATAAATCCATGCTGTGCTTCACAACGCCAGTAACAAATTGCATCAGTTTATTTGTGACTCAAGAAGGAAGACTCAAGAGCAGTTAATGTATAAGCAAGCTGATCCATAATTACCCTAAGAATGAGTTTGAGAGCATTTTTAGTGATATAAAATGTAATAGCAGTCTTACATAAGCATAGCAACAATCATACATCTCTAAATGGTTGCAGACGGCCTCTTTTGACAGCTGTGGTAGAAAATGGATCACTAGATGGTCATGAAATGAATATTTTTCCTAATCAGAATGGAGAGCTTTATTACCCTTATAATTACTTGTTTAGCAGTCACTTATTAATTTTTTTTTAATCAATGAGTAATAAAATGTGCCTGTTTATTAAATAACATTTTAATTGGGAATCATTTTTAACATGTGCCAAGCTCTTAATGTTTTCTCCTATGCAATTACTTAGATAAATGCTTGTATTTCTGATAACTCCATTGACACCATAAGCCAAACCAAGCCTTCCCTGGTATACAGCTCAGATAAGAGGCTCCAGATGCCTTAGCTTCCCTCTAACAGCTAATTTTTAACATATTGCAATAGAATATTGCTTATTTTACTAAAGAGCTTTTACAGACTCCTGATAGATACTGTGTATTTACAGTTCAATTGAATTCAAATTTACTATTTTTGCTCAACTAAATTTCTTAGTGACTGCACTGGAAAGCTTGCATTTAAACATTTTTTTCTTGAAATTTCACGTTTTCATTAAAACACACCTCCTCAGAGGTAATGTCGACAAATCATTTTGCAAATGTTTGCATACTATTTGGCCATGCATAAAACTTGTTTAAAACATTATGAATGTTGATGTAATGTTGAGTAAATATTTTAAGTGTTGATCTCAAAATGAAATAGTCATGATCATTCTGAGGAAACGAAAAGGTCTTTCCTTTGCCTCTACAATAAAATCTGAACTTCAGGTGGGCGGGGCTGTTGTTTGGTTTTTTTCTCTTTGTTCCTATATTTTTGAATGTGGATCAGCATAACCAGGGTGCCTGCTTGTTTACATAGAGGTATTAGCACGATTTCTTATATTATCCTGAGACTGAAACACCTGCTCAGGTCAAAAAGAGAGATGGCTGTATTTTCACTAACACAGAACATGAGCAGCTCAAAGACCCTGTGTTGTTTGTGCAAGTAAAGCCCTATTTGGCCATGTAGTGCAATTTTGGCATAGGTATTGGGCTAATGAAGTATCCATTCTGGTAATAGCATGCAACAGATTCCTTGCCCAGTGCCAACTGATTTTAGTGAGCCTTTGCAGATTTCTGTTCACCAACATTTTCACTTTCTAAATACATGTTTTCCAGATTTCCTATTTCTTCCCTGGCTTTTCTGTACAGGTTTGAGGCTAAAACTGGCCATCATACATAGCAATACACATTGTCTAATGAGACTCAGTTTCAAAGATGGGCTCATCTTTAAGTTCTTTGTCATTGTTAGGACTGTCAACCTTTTGTCCCAGAGGTATCTGGAATACTAGCCATTCAAAAGTCAATGCAATTTCACCAGGAAAATTTAGACAATGTGAGGTATCCCTACCTAAGGGAAGCCATGTGTTCTCCACTTTGAATGAAAACCTTTCCTTTGGGATTTTTCTAGTATATGGTAGTTACCATTTCTCAGTAAACACTGGATGCATAAATCCAGTTTAAATACAGTTTTGAAGGAAGACTGAAGTCAACTAAGGGTTCAAGATGACTTAAATGAGAAACAGATTCTGTTCTGAATTGGTCATTTCCATTCACTCCCATGAACAAAAAAAAGAAAAGAAGAAATCAACTGAATTTTACTAAGGACTCATCCATAGACACAATTGATGGCTTGTCTGCATGAAACAGTTTGCAAAAAGTCATACATGAAGCAATTTGCAAAAATTGAGGGGTTTTCCTTGGTTTTGTGCTCCAGATCCTTATTCCTGGATCTTGTTTCTTCTCTGATTTTTCTTGGGCTGGGTTCTAGCCAGTCTTGGGTGGTTAGTCTCACCATCCCTTATGACTTTGTTCAAGTCTTCTCTGCTAATAATTATATATTGTACTGTGTAGTAGAAGCTCTGGACACAACAAAATTCCTTTGATTCCCACACAAGGATAACCCTTTGGCTGGCATCACTTACAAATGGAGTCTTGTTTATATTGATGTTTCTGTGTATTTTCTCCCAGTTTATCTCATGGCAAAGCATAGTGGAATTGAATGCACATTTTTCATGTGGTTAGAAATGAGATTTGAGATACTCATCTGGATCCTGGGCCTTTTTGGAAATTCTCCCAAGCACAAGGATGTGTTGAATTAAAAATGATGATTGAGAAGTTCCCTAGACTGCTGCCATGTAGGGAAAATATTATTGTCTCTGTGATGTGCTGCCTAATTCCCAGGAGTAAGAAAAACACCATAATATTGTCTCTGATATTGTCAGAGCTCCTTGGAAGCTTTCTAAGTTGACTCAGACATTAATCAACCTTAGTTGTAGGGGAGAGCTGTAGTGTTACTTGAGTGCAAAAACCACAGACTATTTGGGCAGTCTTGCTAAACTTCTCAAAACCAAATCCACTGATGTCAGTGCACAAGGAGTGAAGCAACTCAGCTCTGCTCATGTTGGCTATCTTATGGTCCTTCTCTTCATCAGTTTCATGTGGGAAACACAACCTGGTATTTGATAGTCACAGCCCTGAAATCTCCTTTGAGAATTTAGTTTTACCTACAATGTCTGCTTTTAGTTCCTGACCAAACACAGCAAAAGCTCCTCCTCTCACCCTGCTTCCTGCTCTCCCCACACAGATTCTTATCTGATTGTCCCTGTTACAGCTCTAGGAGACCTAGGTTTAAGTTTCCCATCTGCCTGTGGAGAGGAGCCTGCATTTGCAGCAATAGAACATGGTCATTTGATTGAACTGCTGAGGTATTGGCAATCTGGGGCATTGCTGTATCTGTCTTGCCTATTAAATCCTAACACCTATAAACAAGTGAGGAAGAGGCTCACAGCTAGGTCCTGTAGCATAGTGCTTTTCCTGACTCCACAGAGAGCACAGGAGTTGCAGAGATTCAACCAGCAGAGTGCACAAGTAAATCTGAGTTTGCTGAGGCAGAGGAGGGATGTCTCTGCTGGATGCACAGTGAGGGTACACAGTCTCTAACTGCTGGCTTGGGGAGGTAAAGCAGGGTGCTGACTTCACTGGGGAAACATAAACCGAGCAACTGCCAGATTGACATGGGAGATGAGACTTGATTTGAGTGTCTGGATTGTTCTACTAAGTTACCTAAGCATATAACAGCAAACATAAATGTCAGTTTAAGGCCCTTTGTGCATCAGCTTCCTTGACAGTTGGGTCTGAGGCTTGGACCCTGCCTGTGTCTGAGCGTCTTCTTCCTCTCTGAAAAAGCCTCCTGATGTGAAGATTGCCTTATCATCACAACCTCAACTCAAGTAAGTGTTTGGAGACGTTCTTTAGACAAGATAAGTTTCCTTTCTGCAAGAAAAATAAAAAGAAAGAAAAATGAGGAACACTGGCACACTAAGGATTAATAGAAGCTTTTCTTCTTAATCTGTTTTAAAGTCTAAGAGACTGCTCCTATGTCTAGCTGTTCTGGTTTCAAGGAGAGAGGCAAACAATGCTTGTCAAACTTGACTCTGAAAAGACACTAGCTTTTTCTGTGGTAGTACCCCTCAGTTTCCATTGCACTGGCTTGTCCTATTTTAAATTTGTAATGAAAGAAAAAATTCTAAAGCTGGTAATCATGTGCCTTCCTTGTATAAAAACACATCTTGTTTTTATCATCAGTAACCTGCACTACATAAGAGCTCTGACACATACATTTCAGGATAGATTAGGAATTGCCTGCTCCATTTGCATAACATTAAAATCACTGTCTAGATACACAAAATAAAATGAATACCTTCCTGATTCTCTAGTATGGGCTTGCATGAAAACGATTTTACCTTTTTTTTTCATGAAAGCAACTCTTTATTTAGTAGATTGTAAGAGAAGGATTTGATAGCTGAGTGGGGGGACACCTATGTAATTCATTTTTCTTGGACAGCATGCTTACTGCATTTTTTAAAAATGGGGGGGCAGGAAGGGGGAAGTGTTACAAAAAAGCATATGGAGAATGTGACAGACTGGCAGTATCTGAGTCCCCATCATTCCTTGCAGCTGCCAGAAGCCAACCGCTCATCTTTCCAAACCACAGGCTCATACTGGTAATGATATGATTTCCTTTATCTTGTGTTTTTTGTTTGTGCTTCAAGAAAAGTAACCTCCTCAAAACTCTACACACTCAGTTAATTAAGACACTAATCAATAAACTGCTCTCATTCTACTGAAGTGATTCTTGCAATGCTGGGACAAGCAGCTGGAGGCTTCATCATCTGGCCCAAGCAATGTTCACCATTATCCATTCTTGATGATCTTGAGCTTTATCTTTCTTCTGACTACTAAGTAGCACCCTCACCAATTGAAAAAAAAAAAACAAACAAGTGGAGTTCATATCATTTGGTTTCATACTAATATAAAATGTTTAGTATTTAGCTTTATTGGGAAGGTAATTTACATGTTACCAATAAAAAGCAAAATCAATATTTTTTTGTTTCATTTATCATTTCTGGTCTATACTGAGGGCTTTTAAAGTGTCAATTCTATGTCTGCAAATGTTTGAAATAATTGATGTTTTTCCAAGAGAAGTAAGGCTACACTGATGTTGAAAGTATTCATATACTGATTTCTTATGATTGGATATAACTTACAGTTTATTCTTCAAACAACCATCTTGTAGTCCACATGAAGCCTTTCCCACTACATTATAAATATAAATGTCAGTCCTTCTATGCCTATTTAAAACAGGCTGCTGTTTTTAACTTTAAGAAACCTTAATTCTGGTTTCCACAAGGCCAGAGAATGTAAAGTTTGAAACAACAAAGGAAATGGTAGAATAAGGAGTTATTCTCAGTGAGGAGCAGCATGGGTGAGAGAGTAAAGATTCTTGTTTGAAAAAGAAATTGCTGAATGGTGGTGGCAAGTTCCAATGGCTCATTGAATATCAGAGCTTAGATTTTGATAGGCAATGAAAGATTATAAGTCAAAATCCCAGATTCATTCCTTTTTTAAGTGATGGAATGAATTGCAGGATGAGGGTATCTAGGAAAAGTTTTCATTTGGTTAAAGAGGCAGACAAACACGATGATCTCTGTATCCATATTCTGAATGAACATAACTGCAGCTTGTCATGATGAAAGAAAATTTATGAAGAAAGACTATTGCAGTAATCAAGATATAAGGGGATGAGAACTCGGAGTTAGCTGTCACAACTGTTGGGTGTATAGAAATAGTTTTCACGTGTTTGAAATAGTCTGAATGTGAAAAACATGAGAGAGTTCTGAGTTGGGGATGAGGGTTTTGGGTGACAATGTGAGAAAATAGACAGAATGCTGCTTTGGTGTACTATGATCCAGAAGGAGGTCATGGTCAGAACTTGAGGGAGACTATTTACACCTATTTTGGCACTGTTGAGCTTGGGCTTAGAGAAATATTCTCCAAGACATGTTAGAGAAGGCTGAATTTTCAGTTTAAACAGAAAATTCCAAAAACCAGTTAGAAAAGTCATGTTCATTATTCTGTCAATATGGAATTCTTAGCTGAAATTTTAATTGGAAAAGCAAATTGTACCTTCTTATTTTGGAGGAGGAGTGTGGGGAGAAGAGGTCTAGGACAGATCTCAGAAGCCTGTCCAAAAAACAAAAAAGGTTAAAGAACAAGAAGGACTTCCAAAAATCATAATAAAACTAGGAGGAGAACGTAAATTTAGCACTGGTTTTGAAGCCATCAAAAGAAAAGGAGATAACATTAAAGGATGCAGACAGGGCAAGAAGGAAAAGAATAAGCAAGTTCTGACTCTGAAAATTGGCTGTAAAGTGATCATTAGAGATTTTGACCAGAACAGCTGGGGGTGGTGAGAAGAATATCACTATATCCTTGCCCATACTGATAATACTCCACAGGCATCTCATTTGGCTGCTGTGTAAGACAGAATATTGGGTTCGATGGTCCTCTGATCTGACCAAGTTCAGCTGTTCCTAATTTCAGTGGAGTAAAAGGTGCAGAAACTAGATTAGACACTCTTAGGGTGGAAATGGAATACAGGAAATCTTATCAGGGCTTGCAGACAGTACACTCAATGTGTTCAGATATGAAGGGGAAATGTAGGAGGTAACAAGCCAGGCAAGGGAAATCAAGGATGGGAGAGCCTGCTGCAGAATTGGCATGGACACGGGGGAGATGGATTAACACAAGTCATGAAGGTAGTAGGAATGCGTGGAAGGGAGACTGAGGGAAGATTTGGTGGACAGAGTTACTGGGGAAACTGGAAGAATTAGAGGAAAATAATTGCAAAATTCCTGTGCCTGTGGGAGTGCTGAAGGAAAGCTGCAGGGCATGAAGGAAGCAAAGTGGTGCTCTTGGGAGTGTAGAGGTCACACCAGGCCAATTTGCAATTGTTACACCTTAGCAAATTGTGAACAGGAATAACACAGTGAAGTAAAATTGAAGTCATCTGTTATTTAATTATTAAGATATGGATGCAATGTAAGCATTGTTATGCACTTACAACTTGCAGTGCTTTGGTCAAACAGCTGTACAAAGAAGAGAGCAAGTGCTGCAGTTGCCTCAGGATAAGAAAGTACGATTCCCTCAGTGTTTTGGATTTACCTTTGGGGCTGCCAGATCGGCTCCTCTTCCACTCACACCGGTGGCTGCTGGATAGGTTCTCCTTCCTACATTGCAGCAGCAGCAGCAGCCAACTTTCCCTCCACTTGGTCTGCACCTCATTTGTCAGTGGGAGACTGTGTGAGTGGATTGCTTAGTCCTGAGCAGTCTCACCCAGAGTTCAGAAATCCAGGGTATAAAATGGGTTGACAAGTGCCGTAAGGACATTATACCTAGAAATCCCACCGGAAAAATTATTTTTGAAGACTATTTCTCCCAGAATGGTCTAATTGACTTTTGGAAGCCCAGGCCACATATACTGGTCGTCCTCTAGGCAGTCTTAGAATTCCATTCTGGCCAAAAAAAGCAACGTAATGGCAAACTAGTCCTAACAAGAGTACCTTAATTTGCCAGATAGCAGTCAATTAAAACTACTGAAAGTACACTGAGGTCTCAACTCACCTGAGAAATACAAATGTCAATATGTAGTGGTATAAATGTATCAGATGAATTGGAAGATGTTTTCGCCTGGCGATACTGGAGATTAAAAATAGAAGTTCCTCCTAAAAGCCAAACTCAGCAGAGGTTTTGACAGGTTCTGACTTTAGTAAACTATTTCTGCAGTAGGAGAGAAATGAGAACCTTAATTACAGTTCTTTAGAGGGTAAAAGTAGTTTTTTATTACTTTATTTAGTTATGCATTTATTCATAAGATAAATTAAAAGACATGTATGTTCATGGGTTTTTTTTCTTTCTTTGCCTTAATGTTGTTAATAATCTGAAGTTACTTTCTTTTTATAAAATATTTCTATTTTTAAATGTTCCAAATATGACAGTGCTTCTGATACTTCTTTATGTTCCAAATTCTTCATGGAAGAAAAGGCACTGACAGAATAACCATGGAGGGGGTTAGTTAATTTGTTTGTTTTTGTATATTTAAACAGCATTCTTAACTTTGTTTCCCTATGAATTTGTCCTTGAAATATTACCATTTTCAGTCTGAAATCTGCAAGAAAAAAAATCTCACTTACAATAGATCAGACTAGCACTTTCATAGCTGTCTAGATTCCCTTCTTGCCTTACTGAAGTGTGGAATTTATTTATGTTTGGGAGTGAAGAGTTTGGATTTTATTTTTGCTTTTTTTCACTTTTAAAATATTAACCTGTAGCAGTAACCACAAGAACAGCAAAGTCAGGAAAAGCTTTTGTGGTAAATGATTTCTAAATGTATTTGTAATAAAGAGGAAAAAAATAGGAAAATGCTGATGTTCTGAAATAATGGTAGAATTCCCATCTCCTATCTTGTTACAAAGCCAGACTATCAACTGCAACTAAACACTAGTTAGGATGCAGAATTTGAAGATCACAAAACAGGTCCCAGGATTCCCTGGAAAATTGTTGCTGTTTAAACATACACAAAAAGAAATACTCCAAGAAGCTAAAAATAACAAAAAAGCAGAAAAATTAATGTGGAATATTGACAGCTTCAGCTGTTTGGCAAGCACCATTGTTCTCTGATTTAAAAACTGGGTCATATATGTGGATGTTTATTATACTAGCTCAGCAGATGTGAGTGATAGTATTTTTTGAACCTCATATGCAACATTTTACATGTTCAGTTGATTTTTTCTTAGAACCCGGAGCCCCACAACTGTTGGAGCTAAGCAAGAAAAATGTTCTTATTTGCTTATACCCACTTTTATCCAATTATGAGACAAAGTTTTCCTCTATGTAAGAATAAGTACTTATTGATTTAAGAAGAAACAGGCATATTGATCAAAAGGAAAAATACACTGTACATGTTGATCAATATTTACCTTGCAAGACAAAACATCCTGGTATTCACTTCAAGGCATCAATATATACATATTTCTGGATGTTTGTGTCATTAAGTCAGGTAACTGGGCTAGATTTCCATCTAACAGTATAAATGCTCTTAATGATTATTTTTCTAGTCAAATATTAGTCTCTAAAGGGAAGAAGGAGTTAGAGAACCAGAAAAAAGAATAATTGTTCACCTCCCTTGAGATAAATAATACTTTTCATTACACTCAGCTGATGCCTATCAAGACCTGCTAGACTGATTATATAATATAAGCAGTGATAAATACTCCAAATTTCTTCTAAAAGTATTTACCTGCACCAAGGTAAAATTGGAAACCTAAGCATACATATCTGAAGATATTTAGTTGCCTATCTTGTAATTAGTTTGATGTTAATTATCTTGTACAAGAAGGAGCTGTTTTATTTTCATTTCCAAGGATGGAACACATCTGAGTTCCCAGAATACCTTTAAAAATTCTGTGCAATCGAGGGCTCCTCTCTCTTGCAGCCTCGTGGCAGGCTAAGGGCTTCCTCTGGCTGGAATTCATTGACATAAAGCTAACCATAAATTATACAAAGATAAACTAATTATAGTGTAATGGGGCAGTCATGGTACACATTTTTTTTCTCTGACATTTCTTTTCTGTCCCATAATAGCTCTAACACTGGCTTAATCATTTTTATTTAAATGTTTTCTTTATGGCTAATTTCACCCTAATATCACCCATCTCCATCTTGAGTCTCCTGAGGCGCTCTCTATAAAGGACACACCCAGGGAAGGGGAAGGCATGGGACAAAGAGAAGCTGTGCCAGCTACACAATTAGTATGTATTCTCGACAGGATAAACACCATATTAACAGTGTATAATACATGTTCCTTCAGACCAGAATAAATAAGGTGACCCTCCCTTCGAACAGCTTTTATTATATTCTCCTCTAAGGAATAGGCTTGAAAGTTGTGGATCCTTTCTGCACGGCTTTGCCCAGGTGGGACCCTTCCTAACCCTGCCTGTAGCTGAAATTCATGTTTAAATTCTCATCACTTTGTTTGTCACCCTTGTCAGAGACAAACTTTTCCTCTCCTGTTCATGTCCATTCAAAATGCTGGAAACATCAGTGCCTTAGCACATGGTTTGCTCTGGGCTCTCCATCCTTGGTTTAATCTAATACTTACTGTACTTCCGCTGGGAAGGTCTCGTATCCCTGACCACTCTCCCCTGCCTGCTTGTTCTCTTTTCAAATCATTTTGTTCTTGCAGGGCTGGGAAGGATGTGTCTGTATGTTCTATCCCAGCTAATTAATTTTTTTCCCTTGAACCTGTTTTCACCTGTGGGATAAAAGAAAATATACAAATAATACAAAACTTGATAGCAACTACAGTGATGCCACACTGTAATCCCTGGTCTATTTATTTGCCTGATAGGATCTCACCTCTGCCTTGAGTTCCCTGAGCTGTGTGTAGCTGTTGGTTATCTATTGGTTATCTGACTAAATATAGGTCATGAACTGTTTGCACACTGCCACACGTAATGGAGTCCTAGACCCTGAGTGTCATCTACTTATTTTCAGGTAATGCAAATAACAAAAATAATTTGAAGTACAGCTTTTCAGAAGCTCAGGTGTAAAAAACTGCTTATCTGCCAAATGGGCATGCCCGTACCTGGATGAAGGAAGAGATACAATGTTCTCTACCTCTGCTGTGCATCCACTGGAGTGAGCAGCTGTACACCGGGAGTCAGCCAGCTGTGCTGGTATCTCCAAGCTAGCATCAGGGTTTACATGGCACGGTTTTTGCAGGCAGGGGAAACTGCAGGGATAGCTTCTGTGAGCTGCCCCTTGCCAATTAAAGCCAGTTCCAGCCAGCCAAAGCTATCAGCAGTGCTGGTGGCATTTCTGTGAAAACATATTTAAGAAAGCTGTTCTGCCACTGTGAGCCAATGTGAGAGAAGAAGCAGACACCAAGACCAGTGAAGAAGGAAGAGGAGATGCTCCAGGTGCTGGAGCGGAGGTTCCCTTACAGCTCAGGGAGAAGACCATGGTGAAGCAGATTGTGCCCCTGAAGCCCACGGAGAATCTCAGTGGAGCAGATATCCACCCTATTAACCATGGAGAACCCCATGCCACAACAGCAGGTGGATGTGCCCCAAAGGCAGCTGCACCTCACGGAGAGCCCATAATGGAGCAGGCCCCTGACAGGAAATGAAATGCAGTCCATGGAGAGGAGCACACACAGGAGCAGGTATTCTGGCAGGAACTGCGACTCCATGGGATATCGAAGCTGGCATGGTCCATTCCTGAAAGACTGCAGCCATGGGAAGGACCCATGTTGGAGCAGTTTGTGAAGTCCCTCCCATAGGAGGGACTCCTTGCTGGAGCAGGGGAACAGTGTGAGGAAAAAGGAGTAGCAGAGATGAGGTGTTACGAACTGACCACAAGCTTCATTCCTCATCCTGCACTACTCAGGGAGAGGACAAAGAAGCATCAGGAGTGAAGCTGAGCCTGGGAAGAAGGGATGGAGGGAAATTGTTTTTAGGTTTGGATTTTTTTTTAATTTCTCCTATCCTTTTCTGTTATTAACTGGCAATAAAATAAATTCATTTCCCCAAGCTGAGAATGTTTCCCCATCATGGTAGTTGGTGAGTAAGCTCTGAGTCCTTATCTTGACCCATGAGCTTTTTCATCATATTTTCTCCCCCTGTCCTGCTGAGGAAGAGGAGCAAGGAACTGGCTTGGTAGGCACCTGGCAGCCAGCCAAGGTTAATGCATCACAAGCTCACAGCTGGCTTGTTATCCAGCCAGCTCAATGTGAAGGTGGAGAAGCTTCAGCCTGCCCTGAGCATACACCCTTATAATGGATTCTTTTATTACACTACCTGAAATTTTCAAAGCGTTTATTGCGTTCTGTGAATATCCTTGTGAAATAAAGAAGTGTTAACATTGCCATTTTCTCCAAGGAACTGTGGTACAAAGAGACTGAATAGTTCACTTAAAACTGCACAGTGAACACTGTCCAAACCACTTACTTGGAATGCAGAAGTGATCTCCAGAGCTTGGTTTATTACTGTTTGTTATAGAAGACAACTCCCCCTTGGATTCCTTAGCAGAAACTCTTAACTGCTATTAAAGAAAAAAAGGTTTTGAACAAGTCTTAGAGATCACAACAGTACTCTTACCACAATGGTACATACTATCATTAACTATAAATAAAATAATCCAGACAGGAAATGTACACTCTCATCTATATTGATATATATTGGAATAGGAAGGCAAAAAGATAAGCTTATTTAAAATGGGTTTGTTTCTCCAGATTCAGGATATTGCATATACAAGCAGCAACTATTGGAAATTATAATTCATCACTAACTATACACAGGGACAGTCTCTTGAGCAAGGTGGAGCCTGTAGAAAATGGCAGATCTCACAGACATCAGTGGTGTTTTCTAGGACCAAATGATTATACTTATGAAGATGAATTGAACTTTATTAATATAAATGTTCAGTGAAAGAAAATCTCTCACTGAATGAGTACTAGATTCACTAGAATGTGAATATTTTTGCCATTTTTGGGCAGTTCAGAAACAACCTTATATGATTCCAATAATCAAATAAATCAACTTAATCTTGAACCACCATGCAATGCAATTGTTCAGAGATCTTAACTGAATATCAGTAGTAAATTAACTTGAAAATAATTAGGATTTGTTACTAAAGATTTTGTGAGCAGTGAAGTTGGATCAAACCTTCAAGTATTAGCAGTCTTGTTAATGGTTTACTCATTCTGAAAATTGAGAGTAAAATACTTCTGAATCTTTCTGATCTGGTTTCTTTAGAGATTTGTGATTTGAAAAAAATTAGACAAGAGACTTTAAGAGATGGATTTAAAAGAAAATGAAAAAGCAAACTCCTATGACCAATACATCAGTTCATTAACACAACTCTGTATTGTTTCCTGCTTCTTAGTAGACAGCATTGAAATTACAGTAGAGTTGTATCATTTCACCTTTGCCAGAAAATCCAACAAATATCCACTTTCAAGTTTTTGTATCAGTCCATATGAATTTTTAGGGAGTAATCATACAAGTAGTTGAGAAAGAAGACAAACTGTCCATTTGACAGCCAACTACCATTCTAACTTTCTAATGTCTTCCTTATTAAGTCAAGATAAAGGCCATACAAAAATGGACCTATAACTTTTTCCTACTTCCAGCTACCTTCTCAGGTAGAGTTAATTTTGGCAGTAGTCTCTCAAGAGAAATATTTGTCTGCTCTTTCACAACTCTATTAGTGGAGAAATGCCTGATTAACAATGCTGATCTTGTATATAGATCCAGTATCTGACTAGGCTCAGAACATCTTCATCTCTGCCTGGATATATTAGGTCCTAAACACTGTTAACAGACAGCTATAACATCTCCATGTAATATACATAAAAAACAAAAACAGAAAAAGGCACAAACCAAATTCTTTGATCCTCAGATGCAATGGATGGCCAAAGGAAGTGCGTGACAAACCCTCTTAATTCAGCCCCTTTTCTATACATAGAAAACTTCTACCTCTCTTTTCCAGGAAAAAAAATATTTGAGAAATATAAACTGAAGTACAGCTATAGCTGTACATGTTAGGAAGGGATCAGTAACAGAAGAACTAACAAGAGATGACATTTTTCTTTTTAAATTTATACGTATATTTAATGATCTCTGAAAAAAGATGATTGCCTTTTTCTTATCACAGGCTCTTGAGGTCATCTTGTCCAACTCCCCTTGCTGAAGCAGGGTCAGCCAGAGCAGGTTGCCCAGGACCAAGTCCAGTTGGGTTTTTAACATCTCTACAGATGGAGATTCCACAACCTCTCTGGTAAACGTGTTTAAGTGTTTGGGCACACTCATAATAAAAAAAAAGTACTTCTTTGTGTTCAGGCCAAATTTCCTTCCACCATTGTCTCTTTTCCTGTCAGTGAGAATCACTAAGGAGAACCTGGCTATCCCTTCTCCCTTCCCTCCCACTGAGTATTTAGAATTTAAGATCCATTTGAGCTGTCTTTTCCTGGACTGAACAGCCCCAGCTCTCCCAGCCTTTCCTCATAGGAGAGGTGTTCTAGTCCCTTCATTGTCTTTCCTGCCTTGTGCTGGATTCTGCATGTTTTCCCTCATGTCTGAACAAAGACTTCCGGAAACCTTACAGATACGAACTAGTACAGAAATTATTGCGGTCCTGTTCTGAGGTATTTTAAGAAGGAGAAATAAACAATAATTTTGTATTTGTAACTCTGACCAAAGCATTTCTGTTCTCAGTTTTGTTAGAAATCTGGAGTAACTACTGGACTTCAGTAGCTATCTCCAGATGTAAGTGAATTTTGTTGCAAAAAAAAAAAGCATAAACTAAACCTTTAAGTTAAAATAGCTGAAGTAGCAAAACTTTTTCCATAGGCCATAAGGGAGTATTTCAAAACAGACATTCAGAATTTTGGTTTCAGTTACATTAGACTAAATCCTAGATGCAATGTTTTTATATGCAGAGTAATGGCTGAGTAGTCTTTGAAGCAAAAAGTGTGGTTCCAGCAACTAGTTTTATCTGAGCTGAGGCTGCTATTGCTAACAGTAGTGTTTTAGTCTTCTATAGTCAAAACTTTATTATTGTAGAAGGAAATTGCGTCCTTCTCTCCTGCCCTGACACCAAGGTATTACTGTATGTAACCAAGTCCCTGACAAGACTGATTAGCCTGTGATCAAGGATGCCCCATTTTGCTCAACAGACTAGGCAATTCATGTTGCCTGAGAAGACAGCAACAGCTTGTGATAAAGTGACACCTATTAACAAGCATCTCTCTGCACTGCCTAAACATAAATAACAATAATTACAGTGTGTGCACCCTTTGAAATGGAGTGGTGGCGTGGCTGGTTCCTATCTCCACCATAATTGTCTTATAGGCAGACCCACTGGCCATTTGTTCCTCCAATGGATTCTTCAGGTTACCAAAGCCATCTGAGTGAAAATGCCAGAGATCAACCAGCAAAACAATGAGATCACAGGTTGGATGTGAATGCGGGCTCCTAAATTTGTCCTGAGTCTCTTCTTAGCTTTGCTCCAGATACAACTAAGAGCAGGAAGTTTTAGAAGGGATGCTTTTCAAACAGTGATATAGGATGTGTGGGACTGATGATGTCTTTGGTATGCCCCTTCCCAAGCATTTTGTGCATGTGTACATATATGTGTGCATGTGTACACCCATAACCAGATTGTTTAATTTCATTAAAATTGTAAATATATAAAAATTTGAGATTCTCTTGGCTGAAGAGCAAACTCCATGTTTCAACTCCACGGTTACACATCAGTCAGTTAGTCAACAATCATACAATAAGAACCTGTCCTTGACATCAAAAGTGCCTGCAGTCATATTCAGCCTATTACATTCCCTTACTGTAAAACATTCTCCTACCTTAAAAAAACCATCAAGCAAACAAAAAATCCACAAACAAAAATTCCTCTCTTTGCATTCACTTTTCCTAAAAAAAGAAAGAAGTTAACAAAGCCACTGAAGACAAACTGTTAGTTATTCTCTCCTTTTACTTAGACTAAAATCTCACATAGCTGATCATGTCTCCCTGCATTATACAGAGCAATTATTTATCTTGTGTTTGTGTTAGTGTCCATAGACACTAAAATTTTCTCTGGTCTCTCAATAAGAAGCTCACAAAGAAAGAATGAAGAGGCTGAGGTACAGAAATCATAAAGGGAAGCTTTCAAATTTTACACAGGTGACTTAAAACAGTAGCATGGTAGAAGTTAGTGGAAAATACACAGACTGGAGAGAGCAAGGGATTGTAAGTGAGTTCAGGGAGGTCAGCTGGTGAAAGAAGTTATGTGAGAAAAAAGCCTAAAGACAATTTCCTAAAATGCTTATACATAAATGAGATATGAGAATTATGGGAGAGATCAAGTAAAGGACAGTGGGAAGCCAATGTAAGGTAAGTTGGGAGAGCAGTAAGTAAATAAGTGTGTTGCAAACAGTGGCTGAGTAGTCAGCACAGCAATGCAGAGAGGAAAATTACATGAACAGATTGATGGGAAAGAAAAAAGATTTTGGTGGTGATATTTTCTATTTATACGTCAGTAGCACAGGTGGTATTTCCCATGATGTGTAAGAAGAAGAAACCATGGAATTTCAAGATGCTTTTGACAAAAAAACATTAGAGCTTTGCTGAGAGCTGACAGAGTTCTTTCCTAAAGTTAAAAAATCTGAGACTACAGTTTAATTGATCAAATATTCTAAACAAAGATCTATTAAATGTTAGACACTATGTGGAATTGGAGCAGTGATCTGTATTTCCTATATTATATTCAAATATGTACCAATCAGCTGCTTAGTGTGAGGTCCATGATATTTTCGTTCTGGCATGAAGACCCATCTGAGAGCAAAATATTCCTGGGGGGGATTTCTCAGGGTGAAGTAACTAGTTATGATAAGGATTGTGAAACAAGATGGTCATACTTAGCATTATAGTAGAAAGCATGGTTCATGGGAGATTTCTAGCTGTAGAACACAACATCCATTACCCTTTTGTGCCTCTGAAAATTTACCATGCTTCTAGTAAGTCTTCAGCATGCTCATCTTGATTAGAACTTGTTTTCCAAACTGAATGAAAACTACTCACCCAACAAGTTCACAATCTCACAAGCAAAACCTCTGGATACTGTGCCCAGGTGACTCTCTGAATAATTAGAACTAAAATATAAATTTTGTGATGGAAAGGCAAGAGAAACACCTGCCTGGCACACTCCAACTGTTGTACCTAATATGCACGTTCAGTGCTCAACACTTTTTTACTTGTTCTCTATTTGCAAAACTTTTATTTTTGTATTTAATTATCAGCACCTGCCTGGTAATGGACTGAGGCAGCATGAATGTGGCATGCTGTTCGTTTTGAGGATTCAAGTTGGTAAGACTGCTGTAGGAAAGCAATAAATGGAAAATGGTAATATCAGCAATAGAAACATAGTACCTCCTGCAATAATAATTACAATTTGTATTTAAGAACAAGTGTGAAGGAAACCATTCATTGTGCAGAACATTGCTCTCCCTTTACAACCCACTTTGGCTCATCCAAAATTCCCAGTAATGTCACTGGAAATATGACAAGAGGAGGGTTGTAGAATCTGGCTCCTCAGGCGAGTGCCTAAACGTGTACCTGCGGCTATCTCTTAACAGATCTGAAGCAGCTCTGGGCTTGGGGGACATCACTGGGACAGTGGACTTCTCTTCAGACTGCTCACTGCTGCTCTCCCAGCAAGAAACTTGCTGTACATGAGAGCAGCCTGCCACCAGTGAGCTCAGTGCTGCCCTGGCTCTTCTGCTGGTCATTCTCCAGGGTGTCAGCTGTAAAAGGATCTTTCACAACTTCTACTAAGTATAGAGAGCTCCAATGAGCTGGTAACAAACCTAAACGCAGTGAATTACAGATCACATCTCACATGATTTGACTTTAGCAGGCATAGCTCACACATGCCAAGCAATTCAATTTTGACTTTAAAACGTGTATCAAATGGGACATGGCTTGTGCAGCATAAAATCTGCCTTTAAAAAAGTCTGCTAAATCAGTTCCCCCTCGGTGTGCTGGAGCACATGGGTCCTGCAGCAGCTGGAGCACAGGAGATCAGCAAACAGCTCCTGAAAGAGCCATTCCTCGGTGCAGTGTCAGGCCTGTAACTTTGAAATATCCAAACGGAAATATCTATGGAAAGTTGCTGAGTTCCCTCAAGTTAACCAGCTTCTGCTTTTGAAAGTGTCTGGTGAAGCTCTCCCTGCTTGTATTCCTGGCCCTGCTGAGGACAAGCTTTTTTTGACTTGCTGGCGAAAGGTACTAACTGCAAAGCACATGGTGGCACCTTTTTGTGGATCTTTCTGCAGACCTTTTTTAAACCTCTTTTTTTTTTTACTGTCAGGGTGTGTTAGGTATTCTACTCATCAAATGCTCTTGATTCTTTGTATGCAAACTTGCTGGAAGACATAGGGTTCTTCTGGAATACGTATGAGGAGAATTTGCCTTCAAGTTTCAACCCTGTCAGATCCATAAAGTCTACTTATAGTAAAAGGAGGGTTCTGCATCTCTTTAAAGATACAGTGTGAAAAATAAAAAAATTGAGAAGCACTAGATATAGCTGATTCATCTCAAGCGTACCCAGATACTATCCTTGTGAAGCACACAGCAGTCACATCTGCACAGCTTCTCTGAGGGAAGGAGTGCCTGAAATGAATCCCCAGGTACAGCCTTGCCATTTCTTTTCTAAAAAAAAGCCCAACTTAGTCTCGGAGATTTTGTTGTATACTACAAACTTTCAGTATCCAGTAAACAGTTTCTGTTTCAAAGAGCTTGTGTTCTAAGCTCCTGATCTTTCCAATGCTTGCATGCTTGTTTAACTTTCTCTGAATTGTCCAGTTTAAATCAATGAAATTATTCACATGCACAAAGCTATGCCTAAATTTCTTGTCATATGAGAACAAAGATAAAGATAGGATGTGAGAAAGGAAGTAGTATTATCCACATCTTGCAGATGAGGAACTGAAGCACAGCAAAAAATTAGATCCTGATCTTCCACAGAGTGTATATGTGCTTAATTCTCAAGCATGAGAAATTTCCATCAGGTTTGCTGTGCCCTCCGGATTGAAGCGTAAGGTCTGGATTTCACTGTCTGTCGCTGGTGCCGATTCTAAGTAAGTTACTTAAGTTCTGGTCCGTCGGTTAAATTCAAGTGCTTAAAGAGCCCGGGCCGCGTTTTGCGCGGGATGCGAATGACTAGGTTAAAGTAAAGGAGGATAGTCTGACCCGCTAGCTCTGGTGCGTTACAGGTGGATGTCTGCAGCTGACGGCCTGTGACTCCCGGCCGTATCGCTGTGCCTGGTCGTTGCCTCTTGTGCAGGGAGACCCGAGCCCCGGCACCTCATGTGCCCGACTCCGGGAGTGCCTGGTGGGGCAGAACAGAGCCCGGCCCGTCTCCCGCGCCTCCAGCTGCGCGCAGACGGCGGGGCGCCCCGGTAACAAGTACCTCGCCAGGTAATGCCCCTCCGCCCCGGGAGCCGCCGCTCGCCCGCCGTCCCAGGCACCGGCACCGGCGGGGCGTGGGCGTGCGCGGGTGCGGAGCGGGCGGCGGCCGAGCGGGGCGGGC